>JAKOGI010002447.1:0-109214 GCA_029747015.1 Carnegiea gigantea
TATATATATATAACCATCATATATATTGAAAAGAAAACGTCCTAGAACGCACCGATAAAAAAATCTTCTGGTCGAATAAAATGTGCAAAAATATATTAATTTAAAAAGAGAAAATATCGGACTAAGAAAAAAATTTGAAAAAAAAAATATGTTGAATTTCTATTTTCTTAAATGGACTATAAATTGAACGTAGATGTCTGCCGCAAAAAACCCAAAAAAAAGGGGGGGAAGAAGACAGTTGAATGATGTTAGTGGGTTAGAGGGGCCAACGGCCACTAAGCTAAAATGCAGGGATCCTTGAGGGATTTTAGGGGGCCATTTTTAGTAAGTGGTTATGGCTGAGTGCCTTATAAATACCTCCCAATCTGTTTGTCAGAGGCAGAACAATTGCATACAAAGTTACAGTGTTTTTAACACTCTCATTACTCTCCCTCTCGCTGTCTAAACGTGTGAGTGATTGTGTGTCACTTGGTCGGGTTTGAGACGTGGTCATTCTACCGGGACTCTAGTAGCCACCGGGATACAATTCGTGGAGCAAAAAGACATCAAAGAGATCAGTTCGCTTCTGCCTATTTAGGTACGTCCTAAATCCCTAGGTATACTAACAGTGGTATCAGAGCCTAATATGATGTTTTTGCTCTCGATAGTTTAAAAAAAAAAATGTAAGGGTGGTTTTAAACGTACCATCAGTCGCCGCCATAGCCGCCCAGAGGGGTGGCGTGTGGGTTGCACGCGCCACCGAGAGAGATCCGTTTTCTCTTTTTCCTCTTCATTTTGCCCTCCACGAACCCCGATCTGTTGCCCGGACCGCACAAAACCCCCGGCCGCCCAGACATGGCGGCGCGTGGGTTGCACGCGCCACTGCCTGAGTGGCGCGTTGCGCGCGTGCCACCTACTGACGAGAGCACCGCCGGCCGATCTATGTGATGGTGCCGGTGGTTTGAACGAAGGGCGACCAGAGAGAGAGATTGAGGAGTTTTTTTTTTTTTTTCAGAAAGGGGGGCGGCGGCGGTTTCCTCATTTGGCCGGTTTTTGGGGGTTGTAGTACCGAAAAAAACCGGGAAGGCCAGCAGGCCGGTGGACGCCAGGCTTGCTGCTCGGAATCCATGGCGGCCGGGCTTCCCCAGACCTTTTTCCGGCACGAACCAAAAATCAAGGGTCGACGGGCAGAAAAAGGGACGCGGGCTGGGTCCTCGGTTCCCATGGCAGTCGTGCCCTCGCCTGGTTCTGTCCATGGCGGCCGGCCGGAGCATCGGCAAGTGAGGAGTTTAGAGAGAGAGAGAGGAAGTAAGGGGAAGGGCATGCGAAGAGGACGAAGAAGGAGAAGCCTCGAGAATGCCTGGGCCTGATGACTCCCTCCCCCTTAAAACCTCCCCTTTATTAAAAAAAAAAATATATATATATATATATTTATTTATTTTTTGGGGTCTCATTATTATAAACTTGTGTAGTTTAAACTCATGCTTAGCCTCGGAAAAATATAATAATGTGTTTATTTTATCTGGGCAAAAGCTGTATGGTTATCTGATTGTATCGTTTTATACATGCCTGGTAAAATGTTTTAACACGTGAATGGGTTTCATGTATGTAAACTTGTAAAGATAAATTCATGTGAACTTATGGCATGAAAACTGATACGTATATATATATATATATATATATATATATATATATATATATATATATATATATATATGTATAAATAGATATATATATATATATATATATATATATATATATATATATATATATATATATATATATCGCTATGTGTTCGACTAATATATGAAAGATTAGTTCTTTCTCATTTAAACATAAATAAATGTGTTTTATGTTGTGTTTGTGCAAATATACTTTGCATAAATTCTAAAACGTCTATGTGATGATAAAGTATGAAATGTGAATGTGATTAAACATTGTATCCATGAAAATGTGTTTATTATGGATTATTAATCAAAATATCTCAAATCTTGATTCATGGAATATGTGATGATTATGAGCTTAGCGAAATTTTCGAACATATAATATGAGTTATAGTCTTGAGATATTTTTTGATTATGTACAAGATATGTCTAATGTCCATTTTTCTTAAATTGTAGATATGGCTTCTAAGACCTCTATGATTGGTGAGTTGACCACCAATGAGAAGTTGGATGGGTCCAACTATGACATGTGGCGCCGGAAGATTCAGTTTCTTCTGGAAGAATGTGAGGTGTTAGAGCACCTCACAACCACAATGTCCGCACCCTTGACTAGAGACAAGGACGACAAGGATATTACTCATACTGATGAGTATAAAGCCAGCTTGGTTGCGTACCAAGATTGGTGCAAAAAGGACCGTAAGGCACGTTATACTATGCTTTTCTGCATGCATAATGACCTTATAGGTGAGTTTGAAATTTATCCCACTGCTAAGGAAATGTGGGATAATATCCGCTTCAGGTACGGTCAAACTTCGGAAACGAGACTTCGTGCGTTGCATCTTGAGTGGATGACATACACGATAGACTCGAACCGAAGTATAACCGAGCATGTGCGAACTTTGCAGGCCAAGCTACGCGACTTGAAAGCTACTGGTGTGGACATTTCCGAACGCGAACAGCGGACGAATGTGCTTCGTGCACTTCCCGCTAGGGACGAAAAATGGAAACCGTTCATCACCATGATGACTCACAACGAGAGCATCAAAACTTTCGCCGACATCACCAAACACCTTGAGCTGGAAGATGAGCGCTTGAAGGCCTGCGCTCCTCCCCCTGTAGCTTTAGTGGCTAGGGTGGATAGGCCTAAGGGCAACAAGTTTAGACGAGGGAAGAAGAAGAATCTTCATCCCTCCAAGAAACTTGGCCCTAGAGGCGGTATTGCTAAGAAGCAATCAAAGGCCAAGGGTAAGGTGACGGATAAAATGGCACGAGTGACGTGCTATAACTGCAGGAAGAAGGGCCATTTTGCTCGGGAGTGTCCCGAGCCTGCTCAGGTACCTTCTTTATTTCCTACCGTTGAACTACTTGTATGTTCCCATGCATTCGTTGCTAAATCCTTTCCTAATTGGATTGTAGATTCGGGAGCAAGCAAGCACGTAGTTCGGGATCGAGTTGGGTTTGTAGACTTTCACCCTTGTCCGGTGGGGTTGCAAACTGTGACTCTTGGAAATGGCACTGCAGAGGACGTTCTAGGAGTTAGAACGTATCGGCTTAAGTTGCGTGGAGGGAATTCGTTACTTCTTCACGACACTCTCTATGCACCTGGAGTCCGATGTTCCTTAGTATCTTATGTCTCTTTAATGAAATTAGGTTTCCAGTTTGTTTCTTATATTGACGGTTTAGACATTTTTTACAGTGGCAATTTGTTTGGCCACGCATCTTTAGTAGATGATTTCCTTATTTTGGACTTGGATAATGAGTATTATAGTAATAATACATCTTCTGTTTTTGTGTCATCTGTTGATTCAGACCATGATTCTGTTGTTTGGCATGCTAGACTTGGCCATATTGGCCAAGAAAGAATGACTAGACTAGCTAAAGAGGGTTTATTAGGATCGCTTACTAAAGTTACGCTACCTAAATGTGAACCTTGTTTAGCTGGTAAAGCAACCAAGAAACCTTTTGATAAGGCTTCTAGGGCGCTTGGTACCTTAGACCTCATTCACTCCGACGTTTGCGGACCTATGAATGTAAAGGCACGTAATGGTGCCATTTACTTCCTCACTTTAATTGACGATTACTCAAGATACGAATATGTTTATCTATTATCACATCATCATGAAGCTTTAGATGTGTTCAAACGCTTCGTAGTAGAGGTAGAGACCAAGTTGGATCAAAGAATTAAGACTCTTCGGACCGACCATGGTCGCGAATACCTCTCTGATATGTTCAAGGGTTTTTGTGAGGAAAAGGGTATAGTTAGACATCTTGCGATTCCTTACACTCCACAACAAAATGGTGTTGCTAAGCGTAGGAATCGTACGTTACTTGACATGGTCAGGTCCACGATGGCTCAAGCTAATCTCCCAATTAACTTTTGGGGTGATGCGTTGCTTTCAGCAACTTACATCTTAAACTGAGTACCCAGTAAGAGCGTTCCGACTACTCCATATGAGTTATGGAACGGTAGGAAACCTCTTTTGGACCATCTACGGCCATGGGGGTCGGCAGGCTATGTGCATAACCCGACTCATAGATATGGCAAACTTGGTCCAAGAGCCACCAAGATGGTCTTTATTAGATACCCTGAACATTCAAGAGGTTATGTGATGTACGGAGAACATCCTGGTGGCGGCATGAAGGAAATTGATTCCCGAAATGTCGACTTTTTTGAGGATGAGTTCCCAACTATTGGTGAAGTCAAACAGGACTTACAGTTGTATGAGTTACAATCAAGCCTATCTCTCAGTGAAGGGGAGGATATGTATACTAATCGTATCACCGAGGATAGGGAATTTTTTCCTGATGCTGGAGATAGTGGGAGTATACCCATTATTCCTGCTGAAGGGGGCTTGTCTGCTTAGGATACCCAACCCGAGAACGAGAAAGACCCTCAATCTCCCGTTAACGGAAATGAGGATAGTCCTCGTACTCACCAGCCCACACCCCAAGAGGTTCGTGGGAGTGGCACCTCTCCTACTCGAGGTTCTGTGCCTCGAGAGACTTCTCCTACTCAAGATTTGGTACCTCGAAGGAAAAGGGGGAGAGAAGAGTCAGAACCTGAATAGACAATGCAACCAGGTCCTAGCATAACCAGAAGGAGTGAGCGCAGAAGAGTTCCTCGCCGATTTTTCCAAATCGAAGAGAACATTTTCTTCTGCATACCTTTGGAAATAGAAGAGCCCACCTCTTATGTAGAGGCTGTTGACTCCCCAAATAAGAAAGAATGGATGGATGTCATGAGGGATGAGTTGGACTCAATGGCTAGGAATGAAGTTTGGGATCTAGTCAACCTTCCTCCTGGATGTAAAGCCATTGGAAACAAGTGGGTTTTCAAGGTAAAACGTCGGGCGGATGGGTCAATTGATAAGTTCAAAGCCCGTTTGGTGGCGAAAGGCCACACCCAAGTTGAGGGAGTAGACTATGAGGAAACCTTTTCTCCTGTGGTGAGATTAGCCTCTATTCACCTACTTCTAGCACTAGTTGCCCATCTGGACTTAGAATTGTTCCAGATGGATGTGAAGACTGCTTTCCTAAATGGGACCCTTGAGGAAGAGATATATATGGTACAACCATTTGGTTTCGTATCAAAAGGGCAAGAAGACAAAGTTTGTCGTCTTAAAAAATCCATATATGGCCTCAAACAGTCTTCAAGAGCATGGTACTTCAGATTCCATGAAGCCATTACTGCGTTTGGCTTAACCATGGTCTCAGAAGACCACTGCGTATATGTCAAGAAGACAAAAGTAGGAATTATGTTTCTTACTTTGTATGTCGATGACATTCTACTAGCTGGGAGTGACTTGGAGATGATCAATGCCACCAAGCGGTGGCTGTCCTCTGTCTTTGAGATGAAGGACATGGGTGAAGCTAGGTATGTCCTAGGGGTGAAAATAATCAGAGATCGTTCTGGGAAACTTCTCGGTTTATGCCAGAAGGCATATATTGAGAAAGTCTTGGAACGGTTTCGGATGCATTATTCTAAACCCGTTGACACTCCGATCGACAAGGGCTTGACCTTGAGTCTAGAACAGTGTCCAACAACAGATGATGAAAAACAGAAAATGAGCTATGTCCCATATGCTAGTGCAGTCGGAAGCCTAATGTATGCCATGTTATGTACGCGGCCTGACATTTGCTTCGCGGTTGGTTTGGTAAGTCATTACCAAAGTAACCCTGGGAACGCTCATTGGCAAGCTGTCAAGAGGATAATGCGTTATCTTCGAGGAACTACTGACTTGGTACTTTGCTACCAAGGAGGAGACCTAAAGTTGAGGGGGTACACTGATGCTGACTGGGGTGGAGACTTGGATGAGTCTAAGTCCACCTCTGGATATGTCTTCACCCTGGGTGGGGGAGCCATATCTTGATGCAGCAAGAAGCAAGATTGCATAGCTCTATCGACTATGGAAGCAGAGTATGTCGCTTGTTGCCTCGCCACTCAGGAAGCGGTTTGACTAAGGAGTTTTCTCCAGGATCTTGATCTTACTCCACGAATTAATGATCCGGTAGAAATTTGGTGCGATAATACTGCTGCCATCCAATATGCTAAGGATCCTAAATTCCATAGGAAGGCTAAGCATATTAAAAGGCGTTATCATTTTGTAAGAGATGTCATAAAGTCGAAATAAGTTATTGTAAAATACTTATCTACTATCAAGATGATAGCGGATCCATTAACTAAACCTACTCCAAGAGATGTGTTCAAAACTCATATGATGAGTCTTAGTCTCCGTAGAGTTTAGTTAGTTGGAATATCCTGTTTTTTGTTTGGACCTGTATGTAATGAGCATTTTATTATTGTAAAAGATTGATGTTTCTTTTATATAAAGTGGTCATTATTTTACTCTGGTTGTTTAATTAGGCATATCTAAATGTCACTAGGCTTTTTGATTATCTTGTCACATGGATAATCAATCCTAACGCTTAAGTTGTGGGTAGGATAAGACTTGATCATATTGCACTAGGTGTGCAATATTGATTATCATCGTACCTTGGGTGGTACGAGTGATGTGGAGAAATAGTCGCCTTAGTAAGTCTAGGATGAGATTCTGAGTGAATCGGATATAACACAACCTTATATCAAAGCCTGAAGCCGAATTTTGAGTATCAAGGTTACGTTTAGTACGTTAACCGAGTAACTCGAGTCAGTTCTGAGGAGGAACTGGACTTGTAATTCGCATGGTATAGATAGTGACAGGCTCACCTCAGTGGGAGTTATACCATGACACACATTTCATACTGTGTGTGCTTAAGTCGACCTAGTGGAGTGACAACTGATTCCCTTTCTTGTCACTGTGTGATCCCTGAAATATCGATGTTTCATATAACGATTCCCTTGGACTTAGGGCTGTGGCATGAATTCCCAATGAGATGTTGCTACTTTAATGCATACTCCAAGAGCTATGGATCTATGCAGCTCAGCGGAATGCATTAGGAAAGCAATCTTATTAAGATGTAATGTCATGAGTTACTAAGGAAAACCATTGCATATTCACCATATCAGCCCGGGCGGTTATATTTCGGAATATAATCATGATATATCAGCAGGCATAAAGGGACAGTGTGTGCCTCAGGTGATGTCTTGAATGGTTTAGGGAGTTGTCTGCCTTGAAAGTGTTTTGTTAGACTGATGGTGTCTTAACAAAAGCACTACTTGCTATTTCTAGTCGCACGTATCATTCCTGGTATGACGCGTTCAAAAGAGAAAACAATGTTGTAGAAACATTGTTACGGCTTAAGTGGCCGAGTAGGAGATGTTAGTGGGTTAGAGGGGCCAATGGCCACTAAGCTAAAATGTAGGGATCCTTGAGAGATTGTAGGGGGCCATTTTTAGTAAGTGGTTATGGCTAAGTGCCATATAAATACCTCCCAATCTGTTTGTCAGAGGCAGAACAATTGTATACAAAGTTACAGTGTTTTTAACACTCTCATTACTCTCCCTCTCTCTGTCTAAACGTGTGAGTGATTGTATGTCACTTGGTCGGGTTTGAGATGTGGTCATTCTACCGGGACTCTAGTAGCCACCGGGATACAATTCGTGGAGCAAAAAGACATCAAAGAGACCAGTTCGCTTCCGCCTATTTAGGTACGTCCTAAATCCCTAAGTATACTAACAAATGATATGACTTGTTTCCACAAGCCCACAATCCTCTCCAAGATCTATTCCCTGAGCACATATCACGCTGACCATGATCTTCTTTTGTAGTAACCTTGTCACCAAACCCCTCATCCCTTTGTCCCTCCTCTTGCCACCTCCAGAGACGACACCAACACCACTAACTAACTACTCAAAACTCCTTATTTGGTGTCATCTTTGACAACAATTTGAATCTCATCCTCACTAGTTTTAATTCAAAATATGAGGACCCAATTTTCATCAATCAAAACACTGGTGGGAAGGGGGAGGAGGATGAAGTGAATGGTGGTGGAGGACAGAGAAGAGAAAGATAAAGGGGTAAGAGATAGATGAGGACAAGATGGGTATTAAAAGGCGCAGAGTAAAAATGAGAATGAGAAAGGAGTTGGGTATGAGGAAGGATTTTGTCTGGTTTTGAGGAGAGAGAATCAAAAAAGTGACGGGTATTTCCGGGCTAGCAACTTTCTACGCAGCTCACACAGAATGCCAAACTGCAATAAATTTTCAAAGCAAAATCAAATTTAGTTAGACACTTATAGGTAAATTTCCCCTATATATAAATAAAGTGTCCCGAAAAATGCTTTGTTTGATGTCACGTCATAACTCATAACTGTCAAATTTGAAAAAGCATTTAGGCCCTTTGGCCCATAAAAAAAGAAAAGCGGAAAAAAAGATTAGTTTTCATACTGTTGGGGAGATCCAAGGAGGAAGTCTACTTCAACCAAGGTCCATAGTAATAAGCTCAAGTAAGGTTCCATCTTAAAATCAATTGGCAATAGGAGGAGTAGCTTACTTGACTTATATACCATGACCCTTCTTTTCAAACTCCTGATGTGGGACTTCTTTACTCATGTGTGATATTTCCAATAATCTCCCCATCACACATGAGTTTCTTTCACACAACATCAACGCACAAGCTCCCCCTTGAGCGAAAGCCTTTACTAAGGTGCCAAGCCACCATCAAGAGCTCATCCACGCAATCGAGCCACGTTGCAGTTCCCGCTCGATCAACACCTACGTGTCACTTTACCAAGCTCGTCCATGGGGTCTACCATGCCACACCTTTTGTGGCCTAGCCAAACGCACCATCGGCTCTGTTACCACTTGTTGGGGAGATCGAAGGAGGGAGCCCACTTCAACCAAGGTCTATGGCAATAAGCTCAAGTGAGATTCCATCCTAAAACCAATTGGCAATAGGAGGAGTAGCCCACTTGACTTATACATCATGACCCTTCTTTTCAAACTCTCGATGTGGGACTTCTTTACTCATGTGTGATATTCCCAACATATGCTACTATAAAACATTCTTCTCAAACTCCACGCAAAAGAATCCATTTTATTAACATGCGGATTGTATGACATAATTGTCTTGTTTCACTATAATGTCCACATCCAAAGTGACGATTAAAGGGTTGAAAAAATATCTCCATTAAGAAGGGCTCTAATGTCACATATGTTCAACTCCCCCCTCTCAAAAATTACAACGATAAAATTTATAATTATGGCCTTGGGTGACGGAGAAGGAAAGGTGAAAGAAGTGAGATCAAGAACATAGAGTCCGGAGAATTGGATATGTAAGAAGGAATATAAGAATGATAGAAAATTTTAGTTTGAAAGAGAGAGAGCTTTTTGCTATTGTTTTTCCATATGTTGGATGACTCTTTTTAGGCAATTTTTGCTGCCATCTAGTCACTTTGTAGCCCATATGAACACTTATGAGTTATGACCCTCAACGTTCGGTAATACTAAAAATTTATGAACAATTAAATCTTATTATTTACGAATTAGAAGAGAGCCACCAACTGGTGTGGCCATTACTAGAAGAAGCACTTTTGAAATATGCATAAATATGATATTAGTGTTTAAATTGATTTTCCTTGCCGTAAAATATGGAAAAATAAATTAAATTGTGGAAAATGATTCAATTTCTATTCCTCAAATTGATTTTCCTTGCCGTAAAATATGGAAAAATAAAATAAATTGTGGAAAATGATTCAATTTCTATTCCTCTTTATTTTAACAGTAGCCTAATCACGATACCCACAGAAAGACAAATTGTAAAGATTGAATGGATTGATTTTTAGAAAATGTTCTTGCGTTTTGGTATTTTTTTTTCTTTTGTTTATTAAACTTGTACACAATTGAAATGGCAAATTTTAAAATATGAATTTATGTGGAAGGGAAAAAAAATGAATATGGTGGCTCCCTTTTGGTGATATCTAATCTGGAGATATTGAAGTTATATTTATAACATAAATACCAGTTGGTATATCGTCCATCCGGTTATACAAATACAATTATACAACCGGGCCCATAAATTATCCCCACATACAAAATACAAAGAAAACTACCGGATTTCAGCTCACGAAAAATATCCTATAGCTCACGAAAATATGCTGCTGTGCATCCAGTTTCGCTCACTAAAAATAATGTATAGCTCATTAAAATATTTTAGTGAGCTGAGACATAGTTTTAGTGAGCAGACATACCGAAACTAATGTATCTTATGTACCTAAATTTTACTTAGTAAAATACTATATAACTTATTAAATGTGTTATTGCACTAGAAAAGTGTTATTGTGAACTTGAAACTCACTAAACTATAGTCTAATTTTCTGTGTTTTTTTTTAGTGAGCTATGATATTTATTTACTGAGTTGGTGTATCATACAACCCGTTGTACATAACCAATTGTACAATCGAATTTCAGCTCACTAAAAATATATAGCTCACGACAATACTTAGTGAGCTGAGATACAGTTTTAGTGAGCTAATACATACTTTTAGTGAGCGGATAGAACAAACCAATACATCTTATGTATCCTAGATTTCACTTAATAAAAATACTATGTAACTTATTAAAATGTGCTTTGTACTAAAAAAAAGTGTTATTGTGCATTTAAAACTCACTAAACTATATTCTAGTTATCTATATTTTTTTAGTGAGCTATGACATATATTTAGTGAGCTATGGCATATATATAGTGAGTTATGATATATATTTAGTGAGTTGGACTATATTTAATTAATTCATTACATTTCTATTATGCTCACAAAATATAATACAAACACCCTTATGGTATAGTAAAAAATGATTGAGCTGTAACATAACCCAATAACTTTATAATATTATTTGCTGGCTATCTATACTATTCTTTTTAGTGAGCTATGCTATTTATTTAGTAACTTATGATAGGTATTTGTTGAGCTATAAAATATATTTTGTGATCAATATAATTTAGCGTGGAATACTAATCATTCATAATAAAAAAAAATGAGTGAACAAACAATTTTAGTTAGCACATATACTTTTTTGTTCATATTCTAAGGTATGATATATTCGTCTTTTAGTGAGCTCTGACTTATATTTAGTTACTATGATATACTTTTAGTGAGTTAGACTATATTTGTATTATACTAACTAAACATGTATAATATGAATGCGCCTATACCATAATAAAAGATAATATAAGTATTTCTTACTAATATAGTATTGCTCATTACATATATTATATAGCTTACGAATGCATCTTTACCTTTTGAAACACCAGTAGGATTACACAAAATTTTAACATAATAATCCACATTAACAGCCTAAGCAACAGAACGATCTAATGTAGATATGAAAAATGAAGTATCATCTGCAAAAACAACATGATTTTTGTGGTAAGCTATAACGCATAATTGATGAGCACAATCTTCATTCTAGTGAGCCAAACGCTTGTGTTAACGAGCAGAAATGCTTTATAGTATAAGGCAACGGATTTTTTATAGTGAGCTATTGTTTTCCCTGTTAGGCACAAGATTAATTATAATGATTATATTTGGTGAGTAGAGAACTGATTTATGATTGCTGAATACAAGCTCAATACAAGTGAGCTAAATGTATTTCTTTAGTGAGTCAACGACTATATTTAGTGAGCACATAACTCATATTGGTGAGCTGTTGTTTCCCATATGTACATAGCAACAATGAAAATATTATCTGGAAAAACAACCATAACATTAGTAGTCACCTATAATGCAATATCGGTGAGCATACAGGTCAATCCTAGTGAGCCAAACGTTTCTTTTAATGAGCAAAAACTGCTCTGTAGTACAGGGTAATACATTTTTTTATAGTAAGCTAAATGTATACCTTTAGTGAGCCGACGACTATATTTGATAAGCACATAACTCATAACGGTGAGCTATCGTTTCTCATATGTTGCAAACCAAAATTTACATAATGCAATCCAGTTCAAAAATCTCGAAATTAACTCATCAACACGCAAAACTAACGAATACAACTTCCAATCCCGAAAACAAAAACAGAGATCGAAAAAACACTATCAAACTTGATGAACAATTCCCGTTTTATGAAGATTCAACATCAATAGCGACGTTAAGATCAAACCCAGCCATTCAATAATTGCTGAACATTAAAGTAATCAGAGCAGCGAAGAGTAATTGAACAATGGGAAGAATGAAAACCGCGATTTCAAAACATTGAGGAGAATGAATTTTTTTTTTTTTTAAAAAAAGTCTAGGGCTCGGCAGTTGGAGGACTCAAAACTGCTGTTGATGGGCCCGGGTGGGCAATTGAGTTGTCCACCCGATTGTACGTAATAAATTGCGCATAAATATGGATTGTCCTTTTAATTTTTTACTTCTTTTGTTTCCTCTATCAATTAGGAATTATCTGCATTGAAAAATAAAAGTAGATTAGAATTTTTTTATTTAGTAAGGCAATGATATCGGACTCAAAGTTTGGTGATCATTTGCACCTAATATAAAAGTATAGTTATATTAGGTGAACAAAAGGTCACGGGTTCGAGTCTTGAAATCAGCCACTGGTAAAGTTAAGTTAGTGTGCCTACAATTCACCCCTTGGGGTGGGCCCTTTCCCAGACCTTATGTGAACGTGAGATGCTTGTGCACTGGGTTGTCTTTTTTTTTTTTTAATAATAAAAGTATAGTTATTACTTAAATTAAATCAACTTTGAAGTTTGGTAATTATTTAAACTTTACAGAATAGTCTAGCAATTTTGAAATGTTTTTTCAGCTGAAACCTTAACAGAGAAAATGATATTTACAGACTAAAATCAACTTCAACTATACCAATGAATAGCGAGTAGGATGTAAAAAAGTAGTATTTACAGATGTTCAGATGGAGTTAATAAAGGATATACATCGTGGTTTGAAAATGGATTATATGATTTTTCTTTTGGGGTGAAAAGATGGAGTAAATGAATTCAGTTTGTGTAACATGGTGAAAAGAAATGATAAGTCTTAGTTGCATATAACTTTTGTGTTCAGACAGGGGAAATTTATTAAGAAATGGATAGATAGTACAAATAAAGTGTACATAAAATTACTTTGTATCCCTTTGGTCCCCAAAAGAGAAAAAGGGAAAAAAAGATTTATTTGCTTAAAAACCATTGCATTCATTGTGTATTTATAATGGCTATCACATTTATTTTTTTGGGCCTGCTTGGCCCAAGGATTGGAGGATTAGTTATAAATCTTCTATTATTTATCTTTTTTTCTTGGTCATTGATAGATGAATTTGAAAAATATTTTTTATGCATTGTTATTTTTATCTAGTTGATTGAAAATTTGGGTAGAATTGATATTTTCTACTGATTGATAGTTGATGTAAATTAGCTTGAATAAAATGTTCCATTACGAAAAATATGAATATGTTAAGCATGTTCGGTAGTTTTCTTCATTTGAATTTTAAAAAGAGTGTAATTAGAGAGGATGAATTTGCGGATGATTATTTGGATGGTATATAATATGGAGTTAGTATTCCTTTGAAAAGAATATTTTAGTCATATCATAGATGTGTAATTTATAGTGCAATTGAGCGTGAATCTAACAATTTATTATTTTGTATGTATATGAAGTTTTCTTTAAAAAAAGAAAACTAAAATGAAAAATTGCACAAACATGGACGAGGTTTATTCCGATGTTGATATGTGTGTGCTCCTATGACAAAGATATAACAGTGTTAATAATTCTTTTATGCTATGAATATAATTAAATTTAAATGGGGAATTATAGTGTTGAGAAATAAACAAATATTTTTGGAGAAGACATCATTGACATTTGTATTTGTTTTTAGCACTTAGGTCATAAGTGAATGCACGCTATATATAATAGTTTGTGGTTTCATGGCAGCCTAACGACTGCAGTGACAAAGGCATATAGATTAGTTTCTGTTACAATTTTGCACCTACAATTACTTAAGCTATGATGGGGAAAACTGAATACACACCTTTTTAAATTATTCATGCACAGCAATGGAACACACACATGGGTAGTGAAAACGCATGGAAAAATTTATCAATTTATTGTGTGCAATAATGATGGCTAATGTATCCGTAAGATAGCCAATTCCAAGACAAAAATAAATTTTATGTGTTTATGTTTGCATTACACTATTATATAATATATAATCAACCATCCAAACAAACTTTAAAAATAAAGAAAAAATAAAAATAAAAATAAGAACAAAAAAGAAAAAGTGATTAGCTGCTACCTTGCTAGTCAGTTACAAACATCAAATGATCAAAAGCTACTATTTGGGGAGGATGAAGCTTTGTATATGTAGTCATGAGTGAATAAATTAAGGGAGGAATTGGAAGGGCATAACTTGGTAAGATATTTATACCTAATTAAATATACAATCTATATAGTAAATCTTGGGGATAATAAGCATGATAATTGGAAAAAAATTTAAGCATAACTAGGGAAAATGAGCAGCAATAATCTATGCTATTAATTTGATATGATGTCATGATTAATTTTAAATTCATTCTAATTGGAAAGAATTTTAAGCATAATAAGGGAAAATGAATAGTAATAATCTATGCTATTAATTTTATGTGATATGGTAATTAATTTTAAGTTCATTCTATTCCTTTATTAGATCTTTTGCTGCTTAATTTAATTAGATTTGAAATTTGGACGTAGCACAAAATAGTGAAAATGAATTTGGAAGCTTGTATTTTGGTGGGACTAAACGTGGTGCAAGGAGCAATTAGAAAAATAAACATTATAATTATATTATAGATTTGAACGTGCACAGTATTGTAAAAAAATTATAAAAGGTGTACTTTTGGTGAAATGTGTAAATACCAATGAGATTTTATTGTATGACATAAATGCCCTTCTTAACACCCACGAAGTGTAAGCAAGAGGCCTAATTAACTGAATGGAAATGTAGCTATTATATTCATTACTCTCATCCTTTCTCTTCTTCAAAAACCAAGCACCATCTCCCTTTCAAATCTCAAATCCTACAAAACCCTTTAATTGGAAATCAAAGAAGATGGAGGAGGTGGCAAGTTAGGTTATTTGCGGTTGAAAGTAAAGGATCGAAGGTTTTTGTAATGGTGACTAGCATTGAAGACACTATTTTTTTTGTAATTGGATCATTGTGTTGCTTTGAATTTTTGCCAAAAATGGAGAATATGGGCTATTGGAAGTCGATTGTTGTAATTATATGTTGATCGATGGGAATATCGTTGGTGATTAGAAACCTTTGGGTTTTTTTTGGCTAGGGTTTATACAATTCTTTGGCCATGAAATTATAAACAAGTTAGAGTTTCATTTATGCTAAATGTCAGGATGACTCTGTTGAATATGAAATAGATGGACATTTAATCAATATGTGATTATGTGAATTTTTGCTTCAATTAAGTCGTATGTGCTCTGTCTTGAATCCTCTATTTGGTGATGTATGTAAAATTAATGATCCAGTGGGTGTTGCTCAATTGTATGTCATGTATTCAAAAGAGTTGTTATTATTGTTGATGTTATGAGAGTTTAGTGTAGTTGCCTTGATTATAACAAGTTGCTATTTCCTTAATAGGGGTGATTGAGGCTTTGTAGTTTATTATAAGGATAGCATGATTTTACTGCAAGATATTCTATTGATAGGTATCAAAGTATTAACCTGTTTAGTCTTCAGCTAGGGAAAATGGGGTGAAGTTGCTTGTATTTCTTGGATTTAGACGACATCCTCTTGATAGAGAAAACCAAAGATGACCACTTGGAATAGATGGTGATTGCGTTAGGTTGGTTAATTACTAGGGGAAAATGAAAAAGAGTTTGTGATTCCATTGTACATTGAAGAGCTATTTGAGGCAAGCAATTTGCAGAAAAAAGTGGAAAGTATGGACAAGTAGAATGAAGGTAGAGAGAGAGAGAGAGAGAGAGGGAGAGGGCGTGTGAGAGAGAGAGAGAGAGAGAGAGAGAGAGCGCTTAAAGACCAAGCCCTAACCCAAGCCTAATCCCAACATGATAGTAAGCCTACACTTGGTGAAGATGGGACATGGGTTAACAAGTTCATAGTTTCCCTTTCTACTGAGAATATGATTTCCAATGGAAACTCGTCAAAAGCCTAACCCAAATCACCTATGAATAAGGCTACCACTAATATATCTTCAACCTTTGCAAGAGCTAGTCAGTTGCCAATTAGGAAACCCAAACTAAGGCCAACAAAGCATCCTATTATACCATTGCAAGTTAATGAGGGTCTTCATTGCAATTCAATAAGATCCAAAAGCTCATATTACTTAACAGTCACTACCTCACCAAATTCCACTCATAAAAGTACACCCACCATGCCCAACCCAAGAAGACCCCATATAAGATCTTAGGGCACTTCTAACTAAACTTTTCCAAACTCAACTCCTATTACGAAAAGACCTAGCCTCACCTTCTCATAGAAGGTCCTCCCTACCTATGGCTTCCCAACTTATTGCATCTCCAACCACCCAATCTGCAGCTTCTCTTAATAGCCCTAAAAGACCTCAACTAGATCTCAAACTAGCCCTTAAAACCCTAATTCTCCAACTTCAACCCTTGCAACAAACGCATCCAAGCCTATACCTTCACACAACAACCCCTGCCAAAAAATCTACACAGAAGGCCTCAAACTAGGTCCCCAAGTATCTCTAGCTCTTTAAAGAAGAAAGCTGTCGATGTTGGTACCTCACAATTAAGGGAAGACTTCGATTTGGAGATAGTAAAGGTTGACTTGTCAGACTTGCACGATTTTGACGTGCATTCCTTATGCCAACCATAGATAGTAGAGATTGATGTCTTTGATATAGATGTAAAAGATAATTTGAGGGCAGTAGCTATAGGGAATGACCATGGTGATAGTGAGGATAATGACCTCAAGAAATGTCAATCAGATTAATGTGAGGTGTCTGAGAATTTGTTATTGGATGAGGGAGATTTAGAGCTCAAGAACTAGTCATTATATAACATTAACTTAGAGAGCAACATTTAGATGAGGATGACTTTAGGCCATGATAATGTTGATCATATATTGGTGGAGACTTATGAATTGCCAATAAAATGGCTAAGGTATTTAGACAAGAGAAGTATGGAGTAGAAATAGGGATGACAAGGTAAGCCTATCTGTTGGTGATATCTTCACAAGTAAACAAGAGTTCTTAAATGTGATGAAGGATTATTGTTTTCAACATGATATCACTTTAAGGAAAATCAAGAAAAGTAGAAGCAGATACACACAAAGGTGTATAAATAATTACTGTCCATTCAAAATTCACGTAGTTGTGCTTGTGGACAAGTGCACTAAGATGGCTAGCTTCTTAACTGAGGGTCAGAAGTGTCCTAATACTCAATTTAATAAGAATGCCTTATCCAGATGGGTTGCATCTAAGTTGTTGGGTGATTTAAAGACAACCCTAATATAGATAAGGGGACAATGCAAAAAACTCTTAAGAGGAGGTTTGGAGTTGCAGTTCATGATTACACTTGCAAGGGGTTAAGGAGAATAATGAAAGAAGAGGTTGAAGGAAGACATGATGAAGGGTATAAGGTACTGCCTTTGTATATGAATGTGTTTAGTAAAGGAACCTTGACTCCTTAAGCTTTATCAACTAAAACAAAGAGGGCCCTGGAAAGAATCGATTTTTTTACGAGGTGTCAAATTTGTATAGGGTCAGCAGTTGCTATATTCAAATAGCACTATAGACCATTTATTGGCATTGATGCATGCCACTTGAAAGGGCAATATAAGGAAATCCTTATCACTATCATGGCGTTAGATGGGAACAATGGGGCAATATCCCTTAGCATATAAAGTTGCACCCTAAGAGGATGAAGAGGACTTGAGCTTCTTTCTTTATGGACTAGCAACTACACTAGATGTAAGGGACAACAATTCTAAAAGTACACAATTAGAGTTGGGCACAGCTGACTCGATATGATTATCGACTTGAAATCGATACGAAGTTAAGTGGGTTTGGGTATAAAGTTTTAACCTGTTTAACTAAATGGATTGATATGTTTAACCTGTAAGCATAAATTTCAAGCCTAAAATAAAGTAGACAGGAATTTGAGAACAAAATTGAATCTTTGTATTGATATTGTATATATGGGTATAATCTCTATTAAACATAATGAAAGCAATCCTCTGCTTTGATCTCCTTGAATGAGTTTGAATGAGCTTTATATTGAGAGAGGGCCTAAGAGGCTTGATCTCAATCAAGGCAAATACTTGATTTTCAAGGGAGGACGACACGTGCTTTGGGTGCTTGTTATCTTCCTTCAGAGAGTGAGTGTTTGAGCTTTAGTGGATTCTTTTTGATTTTCCAACCTTGAATAAAGGAGGAGTAGGAGATTATTTATAGGAAATTCCCCCTTCCTCTCAAGATGGAAAATTCCCCCTTCCCCTCAAGATGGACTTTGACCTCATTTGGGGCCTTCAATCGGGCTTCAACTTGAGTCAGTATGACTTGGGAGTAATTTGCTTTGACTTAGGCCTTGACTCAAGCTTTCACTTGGGCTTTGACTTGGCCTTACTTAGGCTTTGACTTGAGCTTTAACTTGGGAGTCTCTTAGGCTTGGGTCGGGCCTTGACTTAGAAGTTACCTTGGGCTTTGACTGGATCTTGACTTTGGAGTCATTTGTGTTTGAGCCATGACGTGTGAGTCAACTTGGGCTTAATTAAATCAATTAAAAGGGTTGGCCCAAACAATTAATTTAATTTTATATCTTGGTACAACATATAAATAATTTTTATTGCCTACAAATTGCGCCATTGAGATTAGGTCACGAACAAAACTTTTGTTGTTTGAACGTGACCAATATCTTAATGTTTCGTTATTACCTAGCATTTGTTCACAATAATTGATTGAAATAGATTTCAATATGCTCTTGCTGATTTTGCAAGAATTATAAAAATTTGAATAAGTGAACAAATTGCTGGCCGAAGAATTGGAAGAACAAGAATTGGATCAAGTAGAATGATCAAAGCACGACCCAATTGAGGCAGGCCCAGTTTCGGTGGCCCAGTTCATTTCTCCTCAATTCCCTCAGTTTACGGGCCTAGTCTAAGTGTGCTCGGTGGCCCATCAGCAGACCAACCAATGCACTTAGCTTTAGCAGCCCTCCTTCCTTCTCTTTTCGGGCCTTTTTTTTTGCGGGCTTCGTCTGGGCATTCTCAATGGCCCAATAAGCAGGCCAACCCAGTAGGCTCTTTCTTCATCCTTCGTTCCATCTCATTTTTGAACCTATTCGACTTCCAACCACTTCTCGCTTTCCCTTTCCCTTTCCTTCTTATGAGGGCTCGACTTGGGCATTCTATGTAGCCCAATAGCATGCCAACCTAGCTCAGCTTTTTTCCTTCTCATTTCAGGCCCCCTTTTTTCTTGAAGTATATATGGCCCGTGTTCCTCCAATTGTCAAATTGGGCCCGGCCTCCTCTCAGTTCGTTGCCCATATCCTCTTCATTTCTCCCTTCTTTGTTTCTCGTGTGGCCTAGCCTAGATTTTAGTTCCTTCACAATCCAACCCATAGGTTGGCCTTGCTTCTTACTTCACTTAAATGACACTTGTAGCTCATGTGACACGTTTAGCACTTCTTCTTCTTCTTCTTCTTCTTCTTCTTCTTCTTCGACACCTAGAGCCCGCAGCCCCCATCTGGTGCGACTGCTGCTGCTGCTCATTGCCCGATGGAAGCCCCCTACAAGCTGCCACCCTTCTCTTAATTCTTATAGCTAGCACCCGTGGCTAATCAAAGTTATAAACTTTCTTAATCCTTTCCTCCTTTTTCCTTTGTTTTTTTTTTTCTGGGTAAAATTCCATGCCCCCTTTTTTCTTTTTCATAAAACAGCAAGCTTTTTTTTAATCATTATTACTGAGACCTAGCTTATTTACGTATTAAAATTTGACCTTTTCTGATCAGAGATAGGCTCTTCACGTTGGGTTGATGAAATGAGTTGGGTTTATGACTTAAATAAAGTCCCTTTTTTTGTGTGGCTTGACTAAGCTGGGTTTTTGGAATTTGATGTTAATTAGTTTCCAACTTAGGATTATGGCCTCATCATCTTTGGGGGTGAAATCAAACACTTGTTTCCAATCTTTAGGATTTGTGCAAGTGGTGAAATGATGGTACATTCAGGGCTTCTTCAATGAGGTTGACATGTTGGAGAGATAAAGAGAGAGATGGAAGCTATTAGTGTTTTTTTTTTTTTTAATGGCTTTTCTGTTGGGGTTTAGGCTTAGATGAAATAGAGAAGATTATGCCTAATCATTTGCTTCTCGTGATCAAGTGTGCTGCCCCAACAATACTCTGTTTTGTTTTTTCCTTTTGATTAAAATGAACCCCTTATCATATCCCCTGAAAAAGTGCTTCAATCAATGTTTAACTTGCTTGCTTATTATTGTTTTTTTTTTTTTTTTAAATCGGCAGTGGACTAAAGAGGATATACACCTTTTCCTTGCTCAATGACCTTGCATCGCTTTTTTTTCTTGTATTCAAGAGGCCAAAGATCACCCTTTCATGATTTCAAAATGCTCTAATGCTAACATGTTGAAGAATTGTGACAACTTTTTCCCTCTTCTTCTTCTTCTTTTTTTTTTTTTTTAATGGGCACATGCTTATTTATTTTGTTTACTCTGCTGATTTGCTTTGGAAAGCATCCTGGCATTGATCATTCCTTTTGATTGCTTATATGGGGACATGAACATTTAGACCAAAGCTTTACTTTTTGTTTTTTTCAATCTTTAAATGCTTGGCCCCTTTGTTTTTTTTGTTTTTTTTTTTACTTGATGCATCTGTTCACCATTAGTCACCATTCACTTAAACATTGTTGCGTGCTGGATTCGAGCCATATGTATTGCGAGTGACGTCTTGATTCAAGTATTAAAATATTGATCAAGCTAAGGCTCAAGCGCGAGGTATAATTCCCACACTTTCTCTTTGTTGTATCTTCTTGTTTGTCCTTTGGAATTTGCAGTGTTGTGCTTTGAAAGGTTTGCCCTTTTTTTAATAATTATGGACAATAAAAGTGATGAGTTTTACCAAATGAATCCAAAGGAGGTGACTTTATCATGTTAAAGGGTCTTCTTATGCTTCATTGATTCATTCATTGACTATATTATTGTAATGGAGCACATTTGATGCGTAATTATGCTTATCCAAACATACTTCTGACAAAATCGTGTGTTAGACCCATATTCTGATACTCCTTTAGCGGAACTTGTTTCATGTGCATTATTTTCGTGCTCGCTCAACCGTAGCATCATGCTCATTTATTTGGTGCCAGAATTCTATACTTTTGGTCGCCATCTCTCTCTCTTTTTTTATTTGGTGCTTGTGTAGAGTGGTAAATCACTTGAGATGTCACTTATGAATGCGGTTTTCCTCTAGATATTTTGGGGCCTAGCGTGGAAACCGACATGCCTAAAAGTGGTGCGAAGACCTGAAGACCACTTGCGAACGTGGTTTATCACTAGGCCTTTTGGGGCTTAGAATGGGAACCCACACGCCAAAAGTGGTCCGAAGACTTGAAGATCCACTTATGAACGTAGTTTATTGTTATGTGTTTTGGGGCCTAAAACGGAAACCCACATGCCAAAAGCAGTACAAGTAGCGAGGAGCAGCTTGGCAACAAAAAACTAATGTCTTTGATTGATTTTCCTTCACGCCTACCTTTTATTTTTGGTATTTGTTTGTGCTTGGATGCCATTTTATTCGCTGGATTCCTTCTTGAAAAAGAAACTAACTTTGTGTTTTTCTATTTTCAGGTGATTCATAATAGTTTATCTTAAGAAATTTCAGCGAGACAGCAAGCTTTTCCATTCCATTTTAGATAAGGAGGATGACAAACCCTAATCAAGGACTTCCTTCTAGGCCTACCGTTCTTTGTGCAAGCTGAAAGCCCATCAAGCGCTACTATAGAGCCATCACCTTTTCTTCTAAAGTTGTTGATTCGAGTGGAGAAAGGTGCGGAGAACGATTCAGTTGCATATTTTCCTCAGAGCATGTAACATGACAAGTCTAGCTTGATCACCGAGTTTCCTATGCTTGGGTAACAGATCATACCCGAGCAACCCATATGAGGACCAAATATGCTATTTTATGGAGAATTTGGTTACATCCCCTTGTACTAGGAACGGACAGAGCATGTGCTCTCTTGCTTCGAGGAGCACTTGAGGAGTTGTTAACTATATCAAGTAGCGTATGTCTCGCTTTACTCCTAGAACCACGATGTTTACGTTCTGCGTGCCTTTTGCTGGAGCTAGTGTCCTACCACCAATATTCTTCACTCCATGTCTGGGGAAATGTCCATCTCTTTGTGGTACTTATATAGACTTGGCGGTCTTCCAATCAATGGCAAGATATATGATGAGACCGCCCCTAATGTTTAAGTTTTCAATTATCGGGATAAACAAAATTTGAAGATCATCCCATCTTCTTGCAGATTCTTATCTGCTGCTTTTAGAAGCTTAAACAAGGTGCATAACTGTGAGAAGAGAGTCAATGTTAAAGTTTGGATTGACATCTAGTGCAAGAAAAGCTTATTTGTAATAGCCCAATTCTAAAATTATTTAATCATGTTCATGTTCATCATTTTTCTTCTCTCATTGCATTTATTTCATTTATTCACCCCGGTAGAAAAATTTTATTTGGGCCCTCACTTAGCAATTCGAATTTTAATTTCTTTATTTAATTGATTAATAAAAACTTTGGGAGAATTGATAATAGGCCCTATCAAGTTTAACCTAAGTAAGTTAGTTTGTTTTCCGCAACATTACAAAGCTGTAATTTTTAATTTCGTAAAAACGTTATCGTTACGAAACGTTTTATTCCCGAACCTTATTTGTTTCGGGCGTTTTAAAGCCCAATAAGTTTGCCTATGCTTTTAAACCAATTACTATGGTTAAACTTAACCAAGGTTAGTTTAAAAAGGGTGATTTTACTAGCTATAAACTTAGCCAAGTGAGTTGATAAGTCAAAACTCACACAACTCAATCCAAAACTTATTTTCTCTCGCATCTCTCACCTCCCCCATAGCAGTCAGCTAGGCAGCAGGTCTGGGCTGTTTTCTGACCAGTTTTCGTCCAGCTCCGGTGATCTCCGACCCCCCGACATCCTAGTACCTCAAGCAATCATCCTCCATCATCAAAATCCCTAAACCTCATCTCTATCTCAACTTATTTGCACTCAAAGTGAGTAATCTTGAAATTTGTTTTTGTTGGTTTTGATTTTTATCTTAGTTTTGACTCTTGTTTTAATGTTTTTGAGTGTTGATCATGTTGTTTCATACAAAATAAGAGTTATTTTGATGTTGATCATGGTGGTGTTGAGGTTGGATCATGCTAGCTTAGGGTTAATCTTTGATCATGCAAGCTTAATGTTAAAGTGTTGGATTTTGATTGTTCTATCATTGATTTGGTCATCTTTTAATCTATTGGTGTTTATGTTGATGTTTTGGTGACTTCACATGAGTTAGAGAGAGTCCAAGTGGGTTTTGGCAAATAATACATGGTTTGGATTAATTTAGCCTTAATCTTAGTTTATGTGAGTGTTTAATTGAGAATGAATTGCAATACGGGCCCAACCACTTTTTGTTCCATGAATGTTTAACAATGCAGGAATGCATGTACTGAGCTTCGGCTCACATTTCGAAATATTTTCATATTTTGTTTTAGGAAAGTGTTCAGTGAATCACCCTCAGCCAGGCAGAACTGCTAAAGATGATAAGTGAGCCGGGAAATCATTATGGAATCGGGGTGTATTATCGTTGAAATGTCTATAATACCGCATTGTGATTTTATTTTGGTGTTGAGACTGTATATTTTATCAGAATTCTATATTTTGGTGTAATCCTTGAGATGTTTGTATGGTTTTGATGTTAGAACAAGAACAAATTTCTACATGTATCGAAATGGTTTGATAGGTTGTGATGGTGTGAATGTCTTTGATGGTAAACATTGATTATTATGGCTCAGTTATCATGTACAAGTAAAGCCTTGTCCTTAATTGGACGGCGGTAATGCCTGCACATTTGGGTTAACATTTCCATTGGGGAAAACTAGTGAAAGAGATGTAAACAGTGATTGATGTACATTTGGGGCATTACAGATTTGGTATCAGAGCCAGGTTGAGATTTTCTTTGTGGAATGTGGAGTTTAGAAATAAGAAGGTGAGAATGGTGGGTAGTGAGGGCCATTTTATACTGCTAGAATGATATTAGAAGTGTAGTAATGAAAGTAGGAATGCAAGTTGTTTACATTTGCATGTTTCTTAATTATGGTTATGTATGCTTCTCATATATGTCTTTTCTTTGTTAGATGGACCCTTATGCTGTTAACTTGATACCGGGTGCATCTATGGCTGCTCACATTGCACTGTTGCATGCTAGTATAGAGGTCCATGCACAGGACCCTTTCTCTGAGTTTCACAGTGCTACGGTCCGTGGACATAGAATGCTGTGGTCCTTACCCGCAGTTGATTCGTCGGTGGAGTTTAGGCTTCGTTATCATCACTATATGGTCACAGGGAACCCCAGTTGGGGCGGGCCTAGGTTTTAGGCCCACGGGGTATGGACTACACTCGCTAGCGAGTTGTTATTGAGGGAAGAGTTAGATCAGAGGGGGATCACCATGGTAACGCTACAGTATGTCTTTCCGCTATATCATGCACCTCCCTCACCTGCAGCCCCAGCACCAGCACAGGGGCCACCTTCCCCGCCAGCACCAGATACCCCACTGCTGCCTGATAGTCCTGGGAAGGCTCATGTAGTGATAGACCTCTCTGACACACCATAGGTAGTGATGATTAGTTCTGAAGAAGATAGCCGCCAGGAAGAAGAGGATGATCCCGAGGAGGATCAAGACATTGATGAGGTGGTGGTAGAGCAGCAGTAAGAACAAGAAATTGATGAGTTGATGGTGGAGTTACAGGATGAGCAGGGGCAACAGGTGCAGCAGGAGGTTAGTGATGCTGAATCAGAGGCATCTACTAGCAGCTTCGATTCAGGCGAAGAACCTGATGATGAGTCTGACCCGGATTATGATCCATCTAGGGATCGTTAGATGGGTCTAGGGGTTAGGGCTAGTAGTTTTTTTTCGAGCCCAGTTTGTTTATAGTATGGTCGGTTGAAATGGATGTATTTTGTATAAGATATGACATTGTATATAGTCAGTTAGATTCGTTCCGACCGCTATGACATGGTCTGTATTTCTTTTTGGTTAAATGACGGACCTAGTATCTTGGGGCTAGTTCGTATTTGGGGTTGAGTTAGGAGTTAAAACTCACTTTGCCTAGTCAGTTAGATATAGTTTGTTTTGCTAATCATGTGGATAAATAGGCGGATAAATAGGCAGTTATATATGTAAATAAGCAGTTATGAAATGATATAATGAAGATTTGGGTTGTTTTCCATAATCTTTGAGTTATATTAAATGTGTTTGTTGGGCATGCTTATCTTATATGTTTGAGTATTCCAGTGATTGAATTATTTTGTTTTATGTATAATCAGAATGTCCGAATCAGTGCACAACCATGAAGAGGTTCATGTACAGGAAATCTCGGATCATGGCCAGGGATTAAGTGATCAAGCCTCCCATCATGTGCCACCAAATTTTGGCCAAATGTCACCGATCCCTTCTGAGGTGGCTTATAACATTGGGGACCCGAATTACTGGCCGGCCTTAGCAGCTGAATTGATGAGGCGGATTCCCCAGGTACCTACTGAAGCCCCTCCTAAAGAGGATAAATTAGCGGATAGGGTGGCGCGACGCAACCCTAAAGTTTATGATGGATCTTATAATTCAGTAGCACTGGAGGAATGGATAAGAGGAATAGAGAAAATCTTTACAGTGGTAGAGGTGCCAGAAGGAAAGAAAGTAAATGTTGGGACGTATTATTTGATTGGTGAAGCTGACATTTGGTGGAATACTGCTAAGGATAAGCTCGTAGGGCCTGAATTTACCTGGAATAAATTCCTGAGTGGGTTAAGGGCAAAATTCTACCCAGTTGTGGTCCAAAGACAAAAGGAAAAAGAATTTATGGAGCTAAAGATGAGTGGCACCATGACTATGATGCAACATACCAGTAAGTTCACAGAATTATCTAGGTTTGTTTCGGAGTTTGTATCATCTGAAAGGTTGAAAATGAGGAAATTTGAAAACGGTTTGGCCTTCTATATTTGGAATCAGTTGGCTGGACAACCAATTTTAACTTAGCAGGAACTATATGAATGAGCGGCTGAGGTGGAACGAATGAAGACGGAGTTGAGAGCACTGAATCCAATCAACCAAAAGAGAAATAGGTTTGAGCGAGAAACTCCGAGTGAGAGTGTGAACCAGAACCAGAAGAAACCTACTCCTGTTCCCCCCAAGAGCCGTCCTGCAGGCTTGATAGCACCCTGTGCAAAGTGTGGCAGAACAAATCACACCACCCCCGAATGCCGAGTAGGAACTAATAAGTGCATGTAGTGTGGAAGCCCTGAACACCTAATTGCTGCATGGCCCCGAAGGATGAAGGCTATAGATAAAGGGGCAGTAAAACCCTTGGCCCCACCTCGCCAAGGGGCCCCACCACTAAGGCATGCAGTAGTAGGACGGGCGTATGTAATGAGTAAGAAGGAAGCTGCCTCTTCTGGTATGGTAGTCACTGGAACTCCCTTTTTAAATTCAAAGCCATTTTATGTATTATTTGATTTGGGTGCTACTCGTTCATTTATATCCACCCAATCTGCCATGCGATTGAACCTAGAAGATAGGAGGATGGAAACTGATTATAAGATCAAGCTACCCAATGATTGTGTGATTGAATGCCCTATCTCCTATAAACTTGTTCCCATTACCATTGGTGGAACCACCTTCCCTGTGGATTTGATTCAATTTGATTTGTCTGATTTTGACATCATTCTGGGAATGAATTGGTTGCACACTTATGGAGCTAAGATTGACTGTGAGGAATTTAAGGTTATTTTGAAAGATGAAAAAGGGGGAGAAGTAGTCTTCTATGGGCAGAGAGAGGAAAAATCCTATCTCTTGATTTCTACTATGAAAGCAAGTAAGCTATTATGCCAAGGGTGTATGGGATATTGGTGTTATGCTATGGACACCCAAGCAAAAGAAAAGGAAGTTGAAAATATTCCTATAGTCTGTGAGTTTAAGGATGTTTTCCTTGAAGAGTTACCAGGATTACCCCCACAGAGGAAAATTGATTTTGGAATTGAGTTAATCCCGGATGCCCAACCTATTTCCAAAGCCCCATATCGTATGGCCCCAACTGAGCTTAAGGAACTGAAGTTTCAATTAGAAGAGCTATTGCAGAAGGGCTTTATTAGGCCAAGTGTATCACCATGGGGTGGCCCAGTGTTGTTCGTAAAGAAAAAGGATGGAACCTTAAGGCTGTGTGTTGACTACAGGGAGTTGAGCCAGATCACCATCAAAAATAAATATCCTTTGCCGTGGATAGATGACTTGTTTGACCAATTGCAAGGAGCAGGAGTCTTTCTAAGATTGATTTGAGGTCAAGATACCACCAACTTAGGATTAAACATGAAGACATCCCCAAGACTGTGTTTAGAACTAGGTATGGTCACTATGAGTTTATGGTGATGTCATTTGGCCTCACCAACGCTCCTGCAGCTTTTATGGATCTTATGAACGGAGTTTTCAGATCCTACCTAGACAAATTTATGGTGGTGTTCATAGATGATATTCTTATCTATTCCAAGGACAGAGATGAACATGATGATCATTTGAGGATGGTGTTATAAAAATTGAGGGAGCATCAACTTTATGGCAAATTAAAGAAGTGCGAGTTTTGGTTGGAAGAAGTGGTATTCTTGGGACATGTGGTTACAAAAAAAGAAATCAAAGTTGACCCCCAAAAGGTGAAAGCAATCACAGAGTGGTCAAGGTGTACTAATATCACTGAAATTAGAAGCTTTATGGGTTTAGCAGGTTACTATCGAAGATTTATCAAGGACTTTGCAAAGATAGCTTCAGCCGTGACCAATCTATTGAAGAAAGCGAACAAGTTTGAGTGGACTGAAAAATGTGATAAAGCTTTTCAAGAGCTAAGGTCGCGACTAACTACCGCCCCAATCCTAACGCTACCAATAGAAGGTAAGGAATATACCATTTATAGTGATGCTTCAAAGAACGGATTAGGGTGTGTTCTGATGTAGGAAGATAAGGTAGTAGCTTATGCCTCTCGACAGCTTAATCCTTACGAGAGAAACTATCCTACTCATGACTTAAAATTAGCAGTCGTGGTCTTTGCGCGGAAAATTTAGAGACATTACTTATATCGAGTACCATGCAAGATTTATACTAACCATCAAAGTTTGAAGTATATCTTCACTCAGAAGGAGTTCAACTTGAGACAATAGTGTTGGCTTGAGCTGCTTAAGGACTATGATTTACAAATTCACTATCATCCGGGAAAAGGAAATGTTGTAGCAGAAGCCCTGAGTAGAAAAGTGCAACGTAGCCCAAATACTGTTGTGATTACTCAGTTGAGTCTCTTAAAAGAACTTGAGGATTTGGGAATTCAACTAGTGTCCTATAGGCCACATGTTCAATTATCGGCACTTACCTTACAGCCTTCCAAAGTGGAGGAAATTCGAGTGAACGAAGAAAGTGATCCTACACTCCAAAGGATAAAGCAAAATCTAGTGAGAGGAAAGTCTCCCGGGTTTGTAGTGCATGAGGATGGAACCCTGCGATTCCAGAATCGCCTATGTGTGCCCGGAAATGAGGAACTAAGGAAACAAATCCTTGAAGAGGCTCACAATACTCGCTACTTAGTGCATCCAGGAGGCACTAAGATGTATAGAGATTCAAGGCAATACTTTTGGTGGAATAATATGAAAAAGGAGGTTGCGGAATATGTAGACAAGTGTCTGACCTGCCAGAAAGTCAAAGCAGAGCATCAGCATCCCGTGGGTGAATTGTGACCCCTAGAGATTCCCACTTGGAAGTGGGATTCAATTTTAATGGACTTTATTATAGGTTTACCCCTTTCTGCCTTGAAGAAGAATGCTATCTGGGTTATAGTCGACCGGCTTACCAAGTCGGGCCATTTTCTACCAATCAAAGATACCTGGGGAGTTGAAAAACTAGCCCAATTGTATGTCAAAGAGATCATCCGACTACATGGAATCCCCTTAGACATAATATCAGATAGGGATCAAAGATTCCAAGCTCGTTCCTGCAAGCCCTTCAAAAGGCCTTCGGGACCAAATTCAACTTCAGCATCTCTTATCACCCTGAGACAGACGGGCCAACTGAAAGAGTGAATCAAATTCTAGAGGACATGTTAAGAACTTGTGTATTGGAGTTCTAAGGAAAATGGGAAGATGATTTACCTTTGGTGGAGTTTTCTTATAACAATAGCTATCAGTCCACCATTAGAATGGCCCCGTTTGAAGCTCTATATGGGAGGAAATGTAGAACCCCACTGTGCTGGAGTGATTTGGATGAGGCACTGATTTTAGGCCCTGAAATGATCCAGAAAACTGTGGAAACCATAAGAAGGATTCGAGAACATATTAGGGTTGCCCAGAGTCGACAAAAGAGCTATGCGGACAAGAGAACGAGACCTTTGGAGTTGCAAGTGGGCAACAAAGTTTTTCTAAAAGTATCGCCAACTAAGGGTATCAAAAGATTCGAGGTACGAGGCAAATTGAGTCCAAGATATATTAGACCATATGAAATCATTGAAAAGTTGAATCCTGTGGCTTATTGTCTAGACCTGTTGGTAGAGCTAGAACACGTGCATAACGTGTTTCATATCTCTCAGCTTAGAAAGTATATCCTAGACCCAAACCACGCCTTTGTACCTGAATCTGTTGAAATCACTGCGGGTTTAGTATATGAAGAGCAACCGATTCAAATGCTAGATCGTAGGATTAAACAGTTGCACAACAAGCAGATACCTCTAGTCAAAGTGCTGTGGTCAAATCATACCTCCCAAGAAGCTACTTGGGAGAGCGACGAGGAAATGAAAGCCAAATATCCACAGTTATTTGAGGTAATCTTGCATTATATGGAAAAGTCATAAGTTTCGAGGGCGAAACTCTTTAAGGGGGGAAGGCTGTAATAGCCCAATCCTAAAATTATTTAATTATGTTCATGTTCATCATTTTTCTTCTCTCATTTCATTTATTTCATTTATTCACCCAAGTGGAAAAATTTTATTTGGGCCTTCACTTAGCAATTCGAATTTTAATTTTTTTATTTAATTGATTCACAAAAATTTTGGGAGAATTGATAATAGGCCCTATCAAGTTTAACCTACGTAATTTAGTTTGTTTTCCGCAACATTACAAAGTTGTAATTTTTAGTTTCGTAAAAACGTTGTCGTTACGAAGCATTTTATTCCCGAACTCGATTTATTTCGGCCGTTTTAAAGCCCAATAAGTTTACCTATGCTTTTAAACTAATTACCATGGTTAAACTTAACCAAGGTTAGTTTAAAAAGGGTGATTTTACTAGCTATAAACTCAGCCAAGTGAGTTGATAAGTCAAAACTCACACAACTCAATCCAAAACTCATTTTCTCTCTCCTCTCTCATCTCCCCCACGGCAGTCAGTTAGGCAGTAGGTCTGGGCTGTTTTTCGGCTAATTTCTAGCCAGCTCTGGTGATCTCCGACCCCTGACATCCTAGCACCTCAAGCAATCATCCTCCATCATCAAAACCCCTAAACCTCATCTCCATCTCAACTTATTTGCACTCAAAGTGAGTAATCTTGAAATTTATTTTTGTTGGTTTTGATTTTTATCTTAGTTTTGATTCTTGTTTTGATGTTTTTGAGTGTTGATCATGTTATTTTCATAAGAAATAAGAGCTATTTTGATGTTGATCATGGTGGTGTTGAGGTTGGATCATGCTAGGTTAGGGTTAATCTTTGATCATGCAAGTTTAATGTTAAAGTGTTGGATTTTGATTGTTCTATCTTTGATTTGGTCATCTTTTAATCTATTAGTGCTTACGTTGATGTTTTGGCAATTGCACATGAGTTGGAGAGAGTCCAAGTTGGCCATGAACTAGGGTTTTGGCAAATAATGTATAGTTTGGATTAATTTAGCCTTAATCTTGGTTTGTGTGAGTGTTTAATTAAAAATGAATTGCAATACGGGCCCAACCAGTTTTTGTTCCATGAATGTTTAACAATACAGGAATGCATGTACTGAGCTTTGGCTTACATTTCAAAATGTTTTCATGTTTTGTTTTAGAAAAGTATTCAGTGAATCGCCCTCAGGCAGGCAGACCGGCTGAAGATGATAAGTGAGCTGGGAAATCTTTATGGAATGGGGGTGTATTATCGTTGAAATGTCTATAATACCGTATTGTGATTTTATTTTGGTGTTGACACTGTATATTTTATCAGAGTTCTATATTTTGGTGTAATCCTTGAGATGTTTGTATGGTTTTGATGTTAGAACAAGAACAAATTTCTATATCTATCGAAATGGTTTGACAGGTTGTGATGGTGTGAATGCCTTTGATGGTAAACATTGATTATTATGGCTCAGTTATCATGTATAAGTAAAGCCTTGTCCTTAATTGGACGGTGGTAACGCCTACGCATTTGGGTTAACATTTTCATTAAGGGAAACTAGTGAAAGAGATGCAAACAGTGATTGATGTACATTTGGGGCGTTACCTTCCATAAATGCACTATCGACGTCGTAATTCGACTGCTGCGAGGACTTAAAACCTAGCGGCCAAATTCAAACTCAAAAGATTCGTTTGGTTCATGATGAATTGAATGTCTTTAGAAGCCTTGGGGTTCTAAAAAGAGAAAAGGAAGAGCATTTATCTTACGGCCTTTTTATCATGTTGGACATATGTCTTTGCACTTCCTGGACTGGGGAGAGGTTTATTCACCGAGAAACTTTTGAGACTGCCAGCTTGACGGCATCGTACTGCACCTTTAGCCTTAATGAGATTACCACTGTCGTGAGTCCTTCTTACTCACGGCCATTGTTTCCATGCCACTACCTTTATAGATGGCTTGCTCACTACTTCAAGACTCATCATGTACTGCAACCTACCCCTCTAACTCCTTTGATGGTGCATTACTCTAGCTTCCAAATAACACATAGTAACATTAGTGATGCTTGTGAGCTTATTCATGAAGGTAGAGACCCTGACTTGGTGTAACGCCCTGCTCGAAGGGGGACAGGCGTGTCACCGCCATAGACGCTCGACTAGAAACATCCACTAAGCAATCTAAACTTCTTGAACTTAATTGACCTGTTAATAGGTAATAGCAGCGGAAGCTCTTATCAAATTGTAACGAAAGTTGGCAGGGCGATTCTAAAACATGCATTACATGCATACTTAAACTATATTCTTAATACTCTTACACATGTTCAATCCTAAAATACATCCATACTTACATTTACTAAACATAACTCGTAACATAAACATAAAACGAGGTCTACATTCCCAACTAAGTTCTTCAAAAGTGTTTCACAACTTGCTAGCTTTCTTAATGCTCTTACGATCCCTTTTTGCTTCCAAAACCCTAAAAAATGGTGAGGTCATGAGCTCCCCGAGTCTAGTGAATAACCCTTACCTTCCCCGTTGTTATACTTTGCATATTAACCACTTAACATATAATCACACAGTACACATATCTTATGACATATAGACTGAACATATCATATCATATAGCATATAGAGGTGATAAGAGAATATGCTTGTGCTTTAGAAATCGAAATGAATGCATATCTTTCATATCTAACATGTTCCCAAATTTCACAAACACACAAACACATATTTATGTTATGAGGTAGGCAATTAGAATAACTTGGTCATACCTGTCTCTCGTTTTCACTTAAGTTCCTCAACAAGCTGTGCTGTTAGTCTATTTACTAAACTAACCATGGTCGTCCCAAACCAACAATGTCTTTGGAGCTCCTAATCCTTATTAGAGTCCAAAAGAAAGCACAGCCTGCTAAGTCAAGCTAATAGCCTGCTCGTAACCATACTTGACGTATACATAAAGCATATTCCTTATAGAAATTCATATACTTGCCATCCACCATGATATGTTTATGTAACTATACTTAGTAATCACACATATGTTTCAAAATCAATTATAATTCCAAAAATATCCCAAATGATCCTTCAAATCCAAAACCAAATCCGAAATCCAAATCCAAGCCAAAACTAATCTCATAACATATCTAAAATCCAAATCCAATTTCATAACATATCATATATTCCTAACTGAATGCAAAATTTTTTGGTTTAGGGGAAATCAATTCATGACTCTCCCAAAGAACCATCACAACATAAGGGTGACTAACACATCCTGGTGGCCCAGCTGCAACTCATTCATATGGTTCCAATCGATGGTGGACCAGCTGCAACTCATTCATATGGTACAAACCAGGAACCTAATGCTCTAAAGTACGTAGATGTTCTCAAATCACAAACTGTTGAGTCACATTCACATCCTAAAGTATCAGGGACCCATACAGCTCCCAAATAACACAAACTGAAGAGTCAATTGGTGGACTGGACAGCGCCCACTCAAGGTACCAACCAACGACTCACACAACTCCAAACACGAAGATAACTACTTCTATGGCCATAGCTCTAGAACGTCATGCAATAGCCTCAGTCAAGACATGAACCTTTTTCCCCAAAAACATAGCTTATTGAAATCGTATAATCCATATAATCACATTTCTATTTTCAAAAAAGCTCAATTTCACAACATTAACGAAAACATAATCAAAATAACGGTTAATTCCACCCAAAATAATTTTCACAAGTTTCTAATAAATCATAACAAACATAACACTGTTTTAATGCATAAAATTATCGCAAACATGATAAATATTTAATTTATGCGTACAAATAGTGATAACTACACCAAATATAGCATTTCACTCAAAAATTCATAACTCAAATAATACACATCCAACATACTCAAAAATTTACATAAAAATATAACATAGCATGGTGAGTTAATCATAATATTTTCATAATTTTCCCTCAAGCCAATCCCTTATAAAAATTGAGACAGTACCCGAAAATATACAATAAATGGGGAAAATTCAATCAAAAATACATAAATCATGAAGTACATATCCAAAATTCATAAACATTCACAAAAAATAGCGCAGCATCATAGAGAACACATGGTAAAATATTCATTGTTTTTCAACAAGTAAATAACTCCCAAAAATTAAAACAATAACCGAAATCATGCACTACAGCAGGGCAGTTCAGTCAAAACTTCATAACTCACAACGTATACCTCCAAAATATATGAAAATTCACATAAAATTGCCAAATAATGTAATATTCTACAGTAAAAGTTTCACAATTTTTCTCCAACTCAATAGCTCACAGTAATGCAAACGTCATTTGAATTTTTGCACTAAATAATCGGGCAATTTTGAACAAAAAATCATAACTCACAAACCACGTATCACAAAATCACGCAAATTTATAGAGAATTGCGGCATATAGTGACGCACCTATAGTATAAATTGCAGGATTTTTAGTGCAGCCAATGATTCACAAAAAATAAAATAGTGATAGGCTGTGTGCAAAATATGAAAATTCAACCTCTATTTTTCTAGTTTTTTGTTCATCCAATATAAGTAATCAATTCAAAAATCCTTAATTTAGCATGTGTTTGGATGAATTCATGACATAACCATTAATTCACGATATTCACATAACCCTAAAATCACAAATCACCATGAAAATTTTGGTTGTGGATTTCTAACAAATGAATTTAGGATTATAATCTACTAAACTTTAAAACATCAAATTCATAGCTTCAATTCTCAATTGATTTCCCAAATTCAAGCATAAACCTTCAAATTAATCTTTCCCTAATCAATTTTAAAGGTAGAGAAGGTAAAAATTACTCACCTTAATTTGATTTCAAAACCAAAAACTGTGATCTTTTTCTTCTTCCTCTTCTTCTTCTTCTTCTTCTTCTCCTCCTTTTCTTCTTCTTCTCATTGTGTGCGTGGGTTTGTCGTGATTTTTGGGGAAATGAGAAAATGGAGGAGAAAAGAAAACCCCCTTTCACGTGATAAATAAAATCTCTCACTCCTTTTCTTTTTCCTTTTTTTTTGGTCAAGCTATCCTTTTTTGACTCTTCTTTCCATTTCTCCTTTCTTTTTTTTTGGGTACAATTACTACTAAATGAGACATATCTCAAATTATTCCCGAAAACATCATAATAATAATAATAACGTAAAACACACATATGCACCTAAAATAAAATGCGTATATTATACACATAATTTACATATTGCACACAATTTAAAATAAGTAGCAAAAATTTCAGGGCGTTACATCCTTCCCCCCTTGAAATAAGTTTCATCCTTGAAGCTCACCATCACACATTTTCTAATCGCAAGTTTCATATCAATCAAAGTCACTTTGCAAACCAAGGTCACACAGAACACATGTAACGCACATAATCACACATATATACATAATATCAAACTTATAGTCAATCACATGCGCACACAAGCCCTATAGGTCAAACGTCGCAGGATTATTGCTTTGACACCACTTCTGTAACGCCCCGCCCGAAGGGGGACAGGTGCGTTACCTCCGTAGATGCTCGACTAGAAACATCCGCAAGGCAATCTAAACTTCTTAGACTTAATTAACCTGTTAATAGGTAATAGCAGCGAAAGCTCTTATCAGAATGTAACGAAAGTTGGAAGGACGATTCTAAAACATGCATTACATACATGCTCAAACCATATTCTTAATATTCTTACGCATGTTCAATCCTAAAATGCATCCAAACTTACATTTACTAAACGTAACTCGTAACATAAACATACAACAAGGTCTGCAATTCCAACTAAGTTCTTTAAAAGTGTTTCACAACTGGCGAGCTTTCTTAAAGCTCTTATGATCCCTTTTTGCTTCCAAAAACCTAAAAAATGGTGAGATCATGAGTTCCTCGACCCCAATGAATAACCCTTACCTTCTCCGTTGTTACACTTTGCACATTAACCGGTTAATATATAATCACACAGTACATATTTCTTATTACATGTAGACTGAACATATCATATCATATATCACATAGAGGCGGTAAGAGAATATGCTTATGCTTTAAAAATCGAAATGAATGCATATCTCTCATATCCAACATGTTCCCGAACTTCACAAACACACAAACATGTATTTATGTTATGAGTTAGGTAATTAGACTAACTTAGTCATACCTGTCCCATGGCATGTACATTTCAAGGAAACTCATTTTCACTTAAGTCCTTCAACAAGCTTTGCTGTTAGTTTATTCACTAAATTAACCATAGTCGTCCCATACCAACCATGTCTTTTGAGCTCCTAATCCTTATTAGAGTCTAAAAGAAAGCACAGCCTGCTAAGTCAAGCGAATAGCCTGCTCGTAACCATACTTGATGTATACATAGAGCAAATTCCCTATAGAAATTCATATACTAGCCATCCTCCATGATATATTTATATAAACATATTTAGCAATCACACATATGTTTCAAAATCAATCATAATTCCATAAATATCCCGAACGATCCTTCAAATCCAAAACCAAATCCGAAATTCAAATCCAAGCAAGAACTAATCTCATAACATATCCAAAGTCCAAATCCAATTTCCTAACATATCACATATTCTTAACTGAATGCAAAACTTTTTAGTTTAGGGAAAATCAACTCATAACTTTCCCAAAGAACCATCACAATATAAGGGTGACTAACACATCCTGATAGCCCAACTGCAACTCATTCATATGGTACCAACCGGTGGTTGTCTACCTGCAACTCATTTACATGGTACCAACTAGGCACCCAATGCTCTAAAGTACGTAGATATCCTCAAATCACAAAATGTTAAGTCACATTCACATCCTGGAGTACCAGGGGCTCATACAGCTCCCAAATAACATAAATTGCAGAGTCAATTGATAGACCGGGAAATGCCCACTCAAGGTACCAACCAACGACTCACATAGTTCCAAACACAAAGACAACTACTTCTATGGTCATAGCTCTAGAATGTCATGGAATAGCCTCGATCAAGACATGAAGCTTTTTCTCTAAAAACATAACTTATTGAAATCGTATAATTCATATAATCACATTTCTATTTTCAAAGAAGGTTAATTTCATAATATTAACAAAAATATAATCAAAATAAGGCTTAATTCCACCCAAAATAATTTTCACAAGTTTCCAATAAATCATAAAAAACACCTTACTATTTTAATGCATGAAATTATCACAAACATGATAAATATTTAATTTATGTATACGAATAACCATAACTATACCAAACATAGCATTCCACTCAAAAATTCATAAATCAAATAATACATATCCAACATTCATAAAAATTTACAGACAAATACAACATAGCATGTGGAGTTAATCTTAATATTTTCATAATTTTCCCTCAAGCCAATCCCTCACAAAAATTGAAACAGTACCCGAAAATATACACTAAAAGGAGAAAATTCAATCAAAACTCCATAAATCAGAAAGTACACATCCAAAATTCATACAAATTCACAGAAAATAGTAAAGTATCATAGAGCACACATGCTAAAATTGTCGCAATTTTTCAACAAGCAAATAACTCCTAAAATGTAAAACAATAATTGAAATCATGCACTACAATAGGGCAGTTCAATCAAAGATTCGTAATTCACAAAGTATACATCCAAAATATACGAAACTTGATAGAAAATTGCCAAATAATGTTATGTTCTGCAGTAACATTTTCAAAATTTTCCCCAACTCAATAGCTCAAAGTAATTCAAATATCATCCAAATTTTCACACTAAATAACAGGGTAGTTTCAAACAAAAATTCATAACTCGCCAACCACATATCAAAAATTCACTAAAATTTGTAGAGAATTGCAACACATAGTGAAGAACCTACAGTAAACATTTCAAGATTTTTCGTGCCAGTAATAATTCACAAAAAATCAAAACATGGTAGCCTGTGTGCAAAATCTGAAAATTCAACCTCTATTTTTCTACTTTCTTGTTCATCCAATATAAGTAATGAATCAAAAAATCCTTAGTTTAGCATGTATTTGGATGAATTTATGACATAACCATCAATTCACAACATTCACATAACCCTAAAATCATAAATCACTATGAAAATTTTGATTATGGATTTCTAACAAATGAATTTAGGGTTCAAATATACTAAACTTTAAAACATCAAATTCATAGCTTCAATTCCCAATTGATTTCCCAAATTCAAGCATAAACCTTCAAATTAATCTTTCCCTAATCAATATTAAAGGTAGAGCAGGTAACGATTACTCACCTTTATTTGATTTCAAAACCAAAAACCTTAATCTTCTTCTTCTACTACTTCTTCTTCTCCTTCTCCTTCTCCTTCTTTTTCTTCTCCTCCTTTTCTTCTTCTTCTCACTGTGTGTGTGGGTTTCTCGTGATTTTTAGGGAAAGAAGAAAATGGAAGAGTAAGGAAAATGCCCCCTTCACATGATAAATAAAATCCCCCCTCCTTTTCTTTTTCCTTTTTTTAGTCAAACCATCATTTTTTGACTCTTCTTTCCATTTCTTCTTTCTTTTTTTTTTTTTGGAGTACAATTACTACTAAATGAGACATATCTCTAATTATTTCCTAAAACATAATAATAATAATACCAATAATAATAATAATAATAATAATAATAATAATAATAACAACAACAACAACAACAACATAAAACACACACATGTGCCTAAAATAAAATGCGTACATTATACACATAATTTACATATTGCACATAATTCAAAATAAGTAACAAAAATTTCGGGGTGTTACATCCTTCCCCCCCTTGAAATAAGTTTCATCCTTGAAGTTTACCATCACCAATTTTCTAATCGTAAGTTTCATGTCAATCAAAGTCACTTTGCAGACCACGGTCCCACAGAATACAGGTAACGCGCATAATCACACATATATACACAATATCAAACACATAGTTAATCACATGCGCACACAAGCCTTATAGGTCAAAGGTCGCAGGATTATTGCTCTGATACCACTTCTATAATGTCCAGCTCGAAGGGAGATAGGCGCGTCATTGCTGTGGATGCTAGACTAGAAATATCCACAAGGCAATCTAAACTTCTTAGACTTAATTAACCTGTTAATAGGTAATAGCAGCGGAAGCACTTATCAGAATCTAACGAAAGTTGGCAGGGCGATTCTAAAACATGCATTACATACATACTTAAATCATATTCTTAATATTCTTACACATGGTCAATCCTAAAATACATCCATACTTACCCTTACTAAACATAACTCGTAACATAAACATACAACGAGGTCTGCATTCCCAACTAAGTTCTTCAAAAGTGTTTAACAACTGGCTAGCTTTTTTAATGCTCTTATGATCCCTTTTTGCTTCAAAAAACCTGAAAAATGTGAGGTCATGAGCTCCCCGAGCCCAATGAATAACCTTACTTTCCCCATTGTTACACTTTGCACATTAACCGGTTAACACATAATCACACATGACACGTATCTTATGACATATAGACTGAACATATCATATCATATAGCATATAGAGACGATAAGAGAGCATGCTTATGCTTTAGGAATTAAATTGAATGTATATCTTTCATATTTAGCATGTTCCCAAACTTCACGGGCACACAAACACATATTTATGTTATGAGGTAGGCAATTAGACTAACTTAGTCCTACCTATCTCAAACCAGGTACATTTCGAGGACTCTCTTCTTCACTTAAGTCCCTCAAAAAACTTTGCTATTAGTCCATTCACTAAACTAACCATGGTTGTCGCATACCAACCATGGTCGTCCTATACCAACCATGTCTTTTGAGCTCGTAATCCTTATTGGAGTCCAAAAGAAACCACAGCCTGCTAAGTCAAGCTAATATCCTTCTCGTGACCATAGTTGATGTATACATAAAGCATATTCCCTATAGAAATTCATATACTTGCCATCCAGCATGATATATTTATGTAAACATACTTGGTAATCACTCATATGTTTCAAAATCAATCATAATTCCATAAATATCCAGAATGACCCTTCAAATCCAAAACCAAATATGAAATCGAAATCCAATTCAAAACTAATCTAGTAACATATCCAAAGTCCAAATCCAATTTCAAAACATATAAGATATTCTTAACTGAATGCAAAACTTTTTAGTTTAGGGGAAATCAACTCATGATTCTCCCAAAGAACTATCACAACATAAGGGTGACTAACACATCTTGGTGCCCCAGCTGCAACTCATTCATATGGTTCCAACCGGTGGTTGTCTACCTGCAACTCATTTACATGGTACCAACTAGGCACCTAATGCTCTAAAGTGCGTAGATATCCTCAAATCACAAACACTTAAGTCACAATCACATCTTGGAGTATCAGGGACCCATACAGGTCCCAAATAACACAAACTGAAGAGTCAATTGACAGACCGGGCATTGCCCACTCAAGGTACCAACCAACGACTCACACAACTCCAAATACAAAGACAACTGCTTCTATGGCCATAGCTCTAGAACGTCATGTAATAGCCTTAGTCAAGACCTTAACCTTTTTTCCCAAAAACATAGTTTATTGAAATCGTATAATCTATATAATCACATTTCTATTTTCAAAGAAGCTCCGTTTCACAATATTAACAAAAAATAATAAAAATAAGCCTTAATTCCACCCAAAACAATTTTCACAAGTTTCTAATAAATCATAACAAACACCTTACTATTTTAATGCGTACAATTATCACAAATATGATAAATATTTAATTTATGTGTGCGAATAATCATAAATAAACCAAACATAGCATTCCACTCAAAAATTCATAAATCAAATAACACGCATCCAAGATTCACAAAAATTTACATACAAATACAACATAGTATGGGGAGTTAATCACAATATTTTCATAATTTTGCCTCAAGCCAATCCCTCAAAAATTTAAACAGTACCAAAAAATATACACTAAATAGGGAAAATTCAATCAAAAATCCATAAATCATAAAGTACACATCCAAAATTCATAAACATTCACAAAAAATAGTCAAGCATCATAGAGCATAGATGGAAAAAGTTTCATAATTTTTCAGTAAGCAACAAACTCCTAAAAATTAAAATAATAACAGAAATCATGCACTACAACGGGCAATTCAATCAAGAATTCATAACTCACAAAGTACACATCCAAAATATATGAACCTTCAATGAAAACTGCCAAATAATGTTTATATTCTACAATAAAATTTTCACAATTTTTCTCCAACTCAGTAGCTCACGGTAATTCAAACATCATCCGAATTTTCAAACTAAATAAAAGTGCAGCTTCAAACAAAAATTCATAACTCACAAACCACATTTCAAAACTTCGCGGAACTTTACAGAGAGTTGTAACACATACTGAGAACCTATAGTAAAAAGTTTAGGAATTTTTGTGCAACAAATAATTCAAAAAAAATGAAACAGTGACAGGCTGGATGCAAAATTCAAAAATTCAACCTCTATTTTTCTACTTTCTTGTTCATCCAATATAAGTAATCAATACAAAAATCCTTAGTTTAACATGTATTTGGATGAATTAATGTCATAACCATCAATTCACAACATTCACATAACCCTAAAATCACAAATCACCATCAAAATTTTGGTTGTGGGTTTCTAACAAATGAATTTAGGGTTGCAATCTACTAAACTTTAAAACATCAAATTCATAGCTTCAATTCTCAATTGATTTCCCAAATTCAAGCATAAATGTTAAAATTATTTTTTCTCTAATCAATTTTAAAGGTAGAGAAGATAAAAATTACTCACCTTAGCTTGATTCCAAAACCAAAAACCCTAATCTTCTTCTTCTTCTTCTTCTTCTTCTCCTCCTCCTCCTCCTTCTCCTCCTTTTCTTCTTCTTCTCACAGTGTACGTGGGTTTGTTGTGATTTTTGGGGAAAGAAGAAAATGGAAGAGTAAAGAAAACCCCCCTTCACGTGACAAATAAAGTCTCCCCCACCTTTTCTTTTTCCTTTTTTTTTTGGTCAAGCCATCCTTTCATGACTCTTCTTTCCATTTCTCCTAATTTTTTTTTTTTGGGGGCACAATTACTACTAAATGAGACATACCTATAATTATCCCACAAAACATAACAATAATAATAATAATGTAAAACACACACATGTGCCTAAAATAAAATGCGTATATTATACACAAAATTTACATATAGCACATAATTCAAAATAAATAACAAAAATTTCGAGGTGTTACATCCTTCCCCCCTTGAAATAAGTTTCGTCCTCTATACTTACCATCAACAATTTTCTAATCGCAAGTTTCATGTCACTAAAAGTCACTTTGCAAACCAAGGTCACACAGAACACATGTAATGCACATAATGACACATATATGCACAATATCAAACATATAGTCAACCACATGCGCACACCAGCCCTATAGGTCAAAGGTCGCAGGATTATTGCTCTGATACCACTTCTGTAACACTCCGCCTAATGTAGGACAGGTGCATTACCGCTGTGGATGCTCAACTAGAAACCTCCACAAGGCAATCTAAACTTCTTAGACTTAATTAACATGTTAATAGGTACAAGTGGCAGAAGCTCTTATCAAAATCTAACGAAAGTTGGCAGGGCGATTCTAAAACATGCATTACATACAAACTTAAACCACATTCTTAATATTCTTACACAAGTTCAATCTTAAAATACATCCATACTTACATTTACTAAACATAACTCGCAACATAAACATACAACGAGGTCTACATTCCCAACTAAGTTCTTCAAAAGTGTTTCACAACTAGCTAGCTTTCTTAATGCCCTTATGATCCCTTTTTGCTTCCAAAAACCTTAAAATGGTGAGGTCATGAGCTCCTTGAGCCCAATGAATAACCCCTACCTTCCCCATTGTTACATTTCACACATTAACTGGTTAACACATAATCACACAATACACGTATCTTATGACATATAGAGTGAACATATCATATCATATAGCATATAGAGGCGATAAGAGAACATACTTATGCTTTAGAAATCGAAATGAATGCATATCTTTCATATCCAACATGTTCTTGAACTTCACAAACACACATACACATATTTATTTTATGAGGTAGGCAATTACACCAACTTAGTCATACCTGTCCCATACATGTACGTTTCAAGGACTCTAGTTTTCACTTAAGTCCTTCAACAAGCTTTGCTATTAGTCTATTCACTAAACTAACCATGGTCGTCCCATATCAACCATGTGATTTGAGCACCCAATCCTTATTGGAGTCCAAAAGAAAGCGCAGCCTACTAAGTCAAGCTAATAGCCTGCCCGTAACCATACTTGATGTATACATGAAGCATATTCCCTACAGAAATTCATATACTTGCCATCCACCATGCTATATTTATGTAAATATGCTTAGCAATGACACATATTTCTCAAAATCAATCATAATTCCATACATATCCCGAATGATCCTTCAAATCCCACATCAAATCCGAAATCCAAATCCAAGCCAAAACTAATCTCATAATATATCCAAAGTCCAAATCCAATTTCTTAACATATCACATATTCTTCACTGAATGCAAAACTTTTTATTTTAGGGGAAATCAACTCATGACTCTGCCAAAGAACCATCACAACATAAGGGTGACTAACACATCCTGGTGGCCCAGCTGCAACTCATTCATATAGTTCTAACCGATGGGGGATCAGCTACAACTCATTCATGTGGTACCAACCAGGCACCCAGTGCTCTAAAGTATGTAGATGTCTTTAAATCACAAACTGGTGAGTTACATTCACATCCTAGAGTACCAGGGACCCATATAGCTCCCAAATAACACAAACTGAAGAGTCAATTGGCCGGCCGGACAGTGCCCACTCAAGGTACCAACCAATAACTCACACAGCTCCAAACACAAAGATGACTACTTATATGGCCATAACTCTAGAACTTCACGTAATGGTCTTAGCCAAGACATGAACCTTTTTCCCCCAAAACATAACTTATTGAAATGGTATAATCCATATCATCACATTTCTATTTTCAAAGAGGCTCAATTTCAGAATGTTAACAAAAACATAATCAAAATAAGGCTTAATTCCACCCAAAACAATTATTACAAGCTTCCAATAAATCATAACAAACACCTTATTGTTTTAATGCATGAAATTTTCACAAAAATGATAAATATCTAATTTATGCGTATGAATAACCATAACTACACCAAACATAGCATTCCACTCATAACTCAAATAATGCGTGTCCAACATTTACAAAACTTTATAGACAAATTAAACATACCATGGGGAGTTAATCATAATATTTTCATAATTTTCCCTCAAGCCAATCCCTCACAAAAAATAAAGCAGTACCCGAAAATATACACTAAACGAGGAAAATTCAATCAAAAATCCATAAATCATAAAGTACACATCCAAAATTCTTACAAATTCACAGAAAATAGTCAAGGATCATAGAGCACACATCGTAAAATTTTCATAATTTTTCAACGACCAAATGACTCCTAAAAATTAAAATAATAACCGAAATCATGCACTACAACAGGGCAGTTCAATCAAAAATCTATAACTCACAAAGTATACCTCCAGAATATATGAAACTTCATAGAAAATTTCCAAATAGTTTTTATACTCTATTGTAAAAGTTTCATAATTTTTCTCCAACTCAATAGCTCACAATAATTCAAACATCATCCGAGTTTTTGCTCTAAATAACAGCGCAGTTTCAAACAAAAATTCATAACTCACAAACCTATATCAAACAGTCCCGAAAATTTACATAGAATTGCAACACATAGAGGCAAACCTATAGCAAAAATGTCAGGGTTTTTCATGTAGCAAATAATTCATAAAAAATCAAACAAGTGGTAGCTGTGTGTAAAATTTGAAAATTCAACCTCTATTTTTCTACCTTCTTGTTCATCCAATATAAGTAATCAATCCAAAAATCCTTAGTTTAGCATATATTTGGATGAGTTCATGGTATAACCATCAATTCACAACATTCACATAACCCTGAATAACAAATCAGCATGAAAATTTGGGTTGTGGGTTTCTAACAAATGCATTTAAGGTTCTAATCTACTAAACTTTAAAACGTCAAATTCATAGCTTCAATCCTCAATTGATTTCCCAAATTCAACTATGAACCTTCAAATTAATCTTTCCCTAATCAATTTTAAGGGTATAAAAGGTAAAAATTACTCACCTTAATTTGATTTCAAAACCAAAAACCTTTATCTTCTTCTTCTTCTTCTTCTTCTTCTTCTTCTTCTTCTTCTTCTTCTTCTTCTTCTTCTTCTCACTGTGTGCATAGGTTTGTTGTGATTTTTGGGGAAAGAAGAAAATGGAAGAGTAAAGAAAACCCCCCTTCACATGATAAATAAAATCTCCCCCTCTTTTTCTTTTCCCTTTTTTTTGGTCAAGCCATCCTTTTAGACTCTTCTTTCCATTTCTCCTTTCTTTTTTTTTATGGGTGTAATTACTACTAAATGAGACATACATCTAATTATTTCCTAAAATATAATAATAATAACAATAATGTAAAACACACACATGTGCTTAAAATAAAATGCGCGCATTATACACATAATTTACATATTGCACATAATTCAAAATAAGTAACAAAAATTTCAGGGCATTACAACTTGGGGTGTCTTATGTTAGGAAGGAATCGATTGGGGACCTTTGCTGATCATGGGGATTTGGATGAGGATAAGTGAAGTTATTCAATCTCTCTTTGAGATGGCTTCCTCCTTGTTCGTCGAGGTACTACTTTCCATGTTGAACTCTACAGTCCACGTCAATTTGGCAGACAATTTAGGTTCTGCTAAGGAATTCCCAGGATGCTTCTTTGAAGAGACTCTTCTTCTTGGGGACTATGTCCCAGGACATTCTACTGTGTCGCTCCTTGACACTAGGTCAATATGTCACTTCAGCTTATAAAGATTGGTCGTCTAAGATGACTACCAATGACCTTAGATCTAATGTTTCCATCCCCAAGAAAAGCACAAAAGTGAACTCATCTAAGTAGGGGAAAGATATGTAGGCAGGCTCGTTGAAAAAGGCCAAGGGGAGGAAAGGGAAAAAGGCCAAGGGGAGACTCGGATGCGGAGGAGCAGAAGTCTTGTCATAATGCTTGTGTAATCCCCGGGAATTCACCTCGTTGATAGAAAACAAGGCCGGGTAAAAGGCAATGATAGCAATCTAGACTCTTCGGTGAATTTCAGACATGGGGGTACAAGAGGCATGAGACTGTGATCCCCAGATATGCTAGAGTCAGCCTTGAAGACAACATTTTTGCTGATGTCGAGAGCTATTCATCCGAACAACCTAACATTGATGCTGTATGCTCCCTTCCTTTGTCTTCTTACTACCATTTTCTTTTCTTTTTCTTTATTTTTTTGGGTTTTTCTTTGTAAGCACGGAATGTTGCTGCACTTATTTTGTTTAACCCTCTCTTTTTTTAAAAAAAAAAAATTGGGGAGTTCGACCTAGCACAAAAGGCTACACCCATTATTGATGAGCAACAGTTTGAGGATGTTAGTCGTGCAGCTAGATCAGCTGCACCTAAGGCACCTCTGGGTATAGGAACTGATATTGCTATTGTGAGGAGGTAGACATCATCTCACAAGGTTGGAAATTTAGCTTCAAGAAGAATAGGAGCTTTACATGTTTCGCCTACCAATAGCAAACATTCAGTTGATGGGCCCCATTCTCTTGAAGTACCGTGAAGGGATTACCTACTGCTATTGCTGATATTGCTATTCCTAAGGGTTCAAAGGGATGACCTTCTTGTGATGCTGCTCCCCCCGCCACCTCTTTTTGCCCAGGACTTGGCTCTTAGAGCATCAATACTGCTGCCATACTAGTAATGGGGTCCAAGTACTTTACTAGTTTGAAAAGTGCGAAATTTGATGAAGTAGAGGCTAAAATTCAAGGAGTGTCAATGATTTATAAGGGGATCGAGCGGCTCTATGGGGACCCGAACCCCTTGAGAAGGAAGATGCAGGATTATAGAAGCATTGTCTTTGCCTTCTCATCATTAAAGAAAGCAGCTTCCACGTGCCATCATCTTAATGATGTGGAAAAGGAGAAGGCTTTGTGTGTCGAGAAGGTCAAAGTTGCATGATCACACTTTGCTATGGTTTGTGCAGATCTTGATGCATCGACATAGAAGCTTCAAGGAGTATTGCAGAAAATTATTGATTTAGAGGAAGCACTTTACGTTGCCTGGGAAGAGGAGCACCAGCTCAAGGACAATGTCCAGATTAAATCTGCTCTACTAGCAGCTGTCGAGATGAAAGTTGATGAGAAGTCCAAGGTTTTTGCTGATCTTGAAGTGGTGCCTACTCTATCACCTAATGATGCTAAAGAGTTAGAGAGACATGAGCAGATCATGCTAGAGATGCAATCTTCGCTCGACGCCAATGCTTGGATGGATAACAATTGATTTATTACTTAGTGCGTTTAATTCCTTCTCTTTTTCTTTTTTTGGTAATCAATTCTTGTAATAAACTTTGTGTTCTCTATCATGTAAAGCACATTTTGTTGGCCCCTGCCATCCTTCTTTTTTTTTGTTTTGGGTTATTATGTTTGACTGCACTTGGTGATATGTTTACCAAACTACCTACATACTTATGAAAACTTATCATTTCTAATCAAGTCATCATGTAGTTCAACAAAGTATACTTTGATTATTTGTTTTGCTATTCACAATTTATACTCTTGGGGGCCAGGAGTATTACAAAGATTTTTTATTTTTTTTTTAAGTTTTGCCGTTCACAGTTTATACTCTTAGGGGCCAGGAGTATTATAAAATTTGTTTTTATTTTGTTTTGCCATTCACAGTTTATACTCTTGTGGGCTAGGAGTATTACAAAAAATTTTTTGTTTTAGTTTTTTGAGTGAACGACTTAGGCTTTTGTTCAGGAGCTAGTCAAGTATTTTCCTCAAGGCAAGTCGTGGACGTTTTGAATTGTGACATTGTTTAAAGAAGCTTGTTCCTCCTCCTTAGATCTTTCTTTTGAGCTAGCATTAGCCCCATGGCTAGTGAGAGCTAGGGTTCGCCTCTTTACTTTTAGGTAGTCGTCCGCCTTCACATCCAAAGTGGAAACATGCTCCACACATGAACGAATGGAACTTTGGATTTCATTTATTTCGCCAAAGCGACCGAAATGCCGAATCCCTCTCTTGTGAGGATCGTGAGCTTGATGACATTTCACCCATCTTGACTTTGGTGAAAACTAAAGGTTTAGGCTGCTTATTTCTCTTTAACCAATGGAAGACGGAGGCTTTAGGGATTTTATCATTTCCTATCCTGCTAAACATGAAAAGGCCGAAAAGGTTGTTGGCTTGACGTAGGCGGCTGCAACCCATGAAGCACCGACATCTTTGGGTTGGTCTTAGCATTTGGTATGATGCCTGCAAGTGCACAAGTGTTGCAGTTTAGTAAAGATATCATTCCTATGAATAACAATTGCAATCTATTGAGTTTTGTCCTATAAAAATGCTAAGCAAGTAATTTCAATAGAGAGTTTGAATGACACTATAACCTAATTGAAAAATTCAATAAATAAAAACATCTAAAGATTTGTTTCACCTTGTAAAGATGTTGATCAATGAAATATATCATGTACTTGATCTATAATGGGAGATTGGAACAGGTGTAATCGCATTTAGAATTCAATCTTCTTTTGAAATAAACTGAATTGTCTAAACTAACTAGTCATTCTTTCAAATGTCCTTGTTTGGTCTAAGTTATAGATTTTTTATCGCCAGAAGATCCTCTTAACAAGTGAATCTCTTTCAAGTATTGCTAAGTCCTATCTTATCAATCAAATAGCAATTTTCACTATTTAGTCCTTCACTTAACTATTTACAATTGGCAAATGAATTTGACTAAAATTCAATCACAACAATTTCATACATAAGTGTGAATTAAACCAATCCTAATTAAGAACAAATATAACTAAATAAAGATGAAAGATTCCAACATCAATACTTGACTAACAATCCCTAAATTGAGAAAACTACGCACACATGTTTAAATTAACAAAACTAAACAGTTTTTAAGAGAAGAAAACTTAGCTCAATTGGAGATTCTTCAAGGGTTTCCTAACTTTGGAAGGCTCTAAGTAGCAAGCACTTTTTCAACACACACACTCAAAACTACTAAAAATCTAAACTAAACTTGAAAAAAAAAAATAGTGGAAAAACTATAGAGAAGGAGTTCTGTTTTCTGCTCTGTTGTCTTCTTTGCTGTGAAAATGGTCTTATTTAAAGAAGAACACAATCAACGTCAGCCTAACAATGAAGGAAAACGAACAGGCTTGCAGTTATGGCCTCACTACGGACAGTGGCCTTCACTGTGGACAGTCCCTGGTGAGCTCTGTCTTGATAATCTTCTGTTCTTTCTTCCTTCCACAAGCATGGTGACGTGGTGGTGTTCGTGGGGAGTCAAATTACACTTAATTGTGGTCAATTTTGAGGTAAAATGGTCCAAAATCTACAAATCACAGAAAAGACTATACATGAGTGTAAAGCTGAAAAAGGAGTATAAATTATAACATAAGGCACAAAATTCTCCTTAAAAATGGCACAAAATGACCTCAAAATAGTATGCACTTTACGGACTTATCAAGCTCCCTATGCCTAAACCATTGCTTGTCCTTAAGCAACCATGAAACTGAGGCTAAAAATATGAATGATGTCCTTAGGAAGACATCAGTAGCAACATTAATAACCAAATCAACCTAAAAAATTTAGTCCAAAAGTAATGAAAATTTTTTTACAAACAAGTAGGAGAAGAAAATTTTCGAAAAAGTAAGAACCATCACATCAAATACTAAATCAGTCACTCAAATCAACTTGAACAATCATATTGGCGTATCACAATAAGTAGAGCTTAGAAAAACCAATAGAACCTCACTTTAGGAATGATGCTGATGTATATGTAGGTGGTAAGTGAACCAAATCAAACTCAAATAAACCCAAATAAGAATTGAACCAAAGTAAAGAGAAAATGGAAGGTTGATTGAGATGGAATGAAAATAATAACAAAAAAGAACAAAGGATAAACAAGACCTTGCACTTGAGATAATCCTTCGCGGAGCCACTCAAGGACTTGATCTTGGGCAAATCCTCTCGTCTTCACCAAGGAATCACTCCAATTGGAAAAGAAAAGAGAACCTAGAACACCACTTGAACTTGCCAAAATTCAAGATATAGAACTAGGGATTTTTTTTTGACACAAATGAGAATCACTCTCAAGGTGTTTGTACTACTCTTGGAAAAGCTTACAACTCTGAATTGAGAAACACTTCACACCCCCACTATATATAGGCAACAACAAGACAAGCAAAAGACACAAACTCCTAGCAATTTAAAGCTAGAAAATTGAAAAGACTTAGGAAAAATAAAAAGACACAACTTAAAGGAATGGGGGAGGTTACAATGAACATTCTAGACTTCCTATCAGCTGAAGAAATCCATCCAAGTCGTGCATGATGTCAGCAAGGTGATGTCATGTAACCTATGTCTCTTCACTTGCCCAGCATTAACTCCATGCAGCAGCCTTCACTTCAACTGAGCATTTCTCTCAGCTCACACGTCCAAATAAGGTGATTTTGGGCTTGTTGGAAAGCCCTGGAAATCTATTTTCCCGAATGGGCTCATTTGCTCAATTTGGATAAGTAGATAAAAAGTTATGGCCCGAATATTACACCTATATCAGAACTGGACTGGAACAGGACATGTCTTCTTTGAGTAATATTTAGCCTAACCAAACGACGTCCAAATTAAACATAATTGGGCTTGTTTGAAAGCTAAGATCTTAAACTTCAAAACCATGTGGAGCCTCAAGTTGTGGGACCACTTTAGTTAGGCCAAAAGTGCACACAAAAATCGGGAAATTTTGGGATGAAGGCGGCATTACCTCTTCGGGCATGAACGCCAATTTCCGGCAAAGTTTTGCAACTTCTTTGACTTCTTGAAGCTTGAGTGAGTCCTCCTTGGGATGAGCTTGATGGTCCTTGGCTTCTCATGATGGTCTCCATCAGATGCACTGATCACTCACGTGTTTAAAATTACATGGGGTTCTCTCAAATTTCATTCCATAAAACCAAATCAACCATAAGCTTGATAAGACTCTCTTTATTCACCACCACTATAATGCAAAAGATGCAAGGCAATCATGAGGACTTTTTAAGGGTTGTAATTGGGGTAAATGGGTAAAGGGAAGGAGGGAACAAACATTTTGGAATTTGTAGAGCTAAAAGATAAAGACTAAGAGCATACACCATCATTTTCCAGCTAAAACATACTCCTCAAAATATCAACAATATCCCCAAGTGATGTCATAAGCAAAAGTGCCTAAAATTATGAAAGCAATACCAAATCCTCTTATTGCATCATTTTTTTTTCCTTTTCCTTTTCCCTTCTTTTTTTTCATTTTTTTCATTTTTTTTGTTTTGTTGTTTTGTTTTTTCCCCAACATATACACATACATTTTTACTTACACACCCTTTTGGTATGCTTTGTTTTTTCCCTCCCCCTTAAGAGGACGATAATAGCAAAGCAAACTATGCATTTTCAACACTTTTCTTACAACACACTAAACATAACCCAATTGACTTTGAAGGGAAAAATAAAGCATGAATCCCTTATCATATCCAACCAAACTACAATATCCATAAAAAAGGTTATTACCCACAAACTACTCTTAGTCAACTATGAAAACTCAATAGCCTTGGCTAAAAGGGTAAGACATATGTGTGTGGCCAAAGATAATAATATAGGTTCTCATCAATAAAACATGGTAAAGGCTCGAAGGGGTAGCAAGGGATAAATTATTCACATAAGGGTGGCTATTTGGTCAATGTAGCTCATAAGGTCAAAAAATGCCTCAATCATGTTGCCTAAATGTGCATGCTAAATCTGATCTTGAACAAGAGTAAAAGTAAGTTCTAGAGACTTGAAATCTCGGAAGATTCACACACGAAAGGAAATATGAGATTAAATTGATGAATTAGTCTATTCAAGCTCAAAATCGAACAAGACAAAGCTCATCTAGCTCTTTGAATTTCATATGTCAAATGTTCTGTAATAGCCCGACCCTAAATCATATTTATTTATTTAATTAAGCTATGTAATTAATTTTTCACATTTAGTTTTCTCTCTTAATCATCCCAAGTTGGGAGAATTTAATTTTGGGTCCCACTTTACAATTCAAGTTTCATTTATCGTACTAATTTCAGGAAAATTGATAGAAGGCCTAGATAATTATGATTTAGAAGATTAAATTATTTTTCAAGTTATCACCTTTAATTTCGAGCTTTGGAAAAAGAAATTTGATTAATCGCACCCGGTTTGGTATTTTTTTCCCAACCCGAGCTCATTTAAGGCCAATTTCGGCCCAACAAGTTTCAAATCTATTTGTTTAGCTAATTACCATCATTACTCCTAATTTTCATTAGCAAGAGATATTTTGGAGGATAAATTTCAGCCAAGTAAAATTTAGGTCATTTTCATCCAAGTGAAAAACCAACCAAAATATCAAAGCTCTTCTCTTCTCTCTCCCTTTCTTCTCCACGGCAGCTGCTGCCACTGCCTCTTCTCCTTGCTGTTCTACCACCCTACAGTCATCGGGGCAGCCACCCTACATCCACCAGATCAGCCACCATCCAACCCCCACACCCCCTCAAGTATCAAACACCATTACACCTCTCTTCTTCTTTAAACAAGTGAGTAATCTCTAATCCCTACCATGCTGATTTTTGTTTTTAATTCTTGTTTTTATTTGTTTTTATTATTGATCATGCTATTTTGATAAGACTAAGAGCTATCTTTGAAGTGTTTAAGTGGTGATTAAGCATAAAGCATGTGAGAGTTGAGATTGTTCATGATCATGCTATAGTTTAAGTTTGAAGTGATGGATTTGGATCATTTTGTATTTGATTTGATAATATTTATCATCATAAATGGTTATGGTAATGGTGGTGTGGATTTGGATGAGTGAAAGACTGATTGTAGTGGGGGTTTATGTCAAGAAAAGATTGCAATATGGGCTGTTATGCTGTAAACAGACCCCAAAATAGGGGTGAGTTTGTGAATAAACTGGTAATAATCAGTACATGAGAAACTTATGAATTTTTGTGGATTGATAGATCAATGAGTTAGCTTTCAATAGGCTCTAGAATTATTTGATTCCAAGGTGTGTGGACAAAGTTATGATTAATTTACTGAAAACTACACAGAATACATTGAAACTGGGAGCAGTTTTGAATGGTGGACTTTACGAAAAAACTGGTTTTGATTGGCTCATTAAAAATTTATGATTTGTGGTGTGTGGATAGAGCAATGAGTTAGCTTTCACATGCCTTTTGAATTACCTTAATCTGAGTTTTGTGAAAAAAGTTATGGTCATTTTGCTATGACTGCGTAGATTGAACTGAAATTGTGCACGTCTATGTTCTACCCTAATTTTAGGGACCTTACTATGTGAATCATGCCTTGTTCCTAAATAACAATTTTAGTGAACATTATGAGCTTTTCATATTAGGGTTTTACATCTTATTTGGAGGTCAGGACTGAAAGATATGGATTTTCTAATACAGACTATCAAACGATAACATTGGTGAATACAGAAATCGTGACTTTTGGAAGTATTTTCAGAAGTTTCTATATAATTATGGGCTTTGCAAGGAAATTACAAAGTGTAGTGAGTTTAACAAGTGTGATTATGTATAGAAGCTTACTTAGGTTTGAAAACTGAGTTAAGTGAGCATGAAAATGAAATTTGAGTAGTGGGCACAGTAATGACTCAAATTAGTGTCTATCGGATCAACTGAGGTTATTTGAGCTTTTTATGAACCTCACAATACCCCTCATGGCATTGAACCTTCTATTATCCATTTCAGAGGCATTAACCATTCTATTATCCATTTTAGAAGCATCACACTTTCCATTATCCATTTCAAAAATAGCAGAAACCCATATTTCATTTATACCAATTAAAATCTTTTCATTATTGCCTCAATCATTTCCATTTGGTCTATTTTGCTTCAATTTGTTGCATTTCAAGTTCGATAACCCTAACTGATTTATTTTTCAGATCATTTTGGTTTAACTTGTCTTATATTAAATTAAAATCAGTTCATTTTGGCTTAACTTGTCTTATATTGAATTAAAATCAGTTTATTTTGTTTTAACTTGTCTTATATTGAATTACTGGAATTGTAGAAGTCTTTTCAAATAAATCAATTTTCATTAAAGTTGCAAATTATATCAGTGAATATGGTTTACTAACTACGTTTACCTATAATTATATTTCTTTAGCAGAATCGGGGCCTAGTCTATCGTTTCCATTGTGCATAAGTATTATCAAGGGAAATATCATTTTAAAGACTTCAGGTACGTTCATTATCTGTATCTTTAGAAATCCGAGTGTATTTATCAACGTTATCATGTTTTGATAAGTACATCAATGAATCAGTTTACATAGTGATTTATCAGTTAATTAGTGACCCCATCAGTTATCATCTATGGGGCATTCGCCCTTCAGTTACCCACGCGGCTTCAGGCCAGGTCCCCGATTAGCTTGACAAGTGTACACCTATCCGTAGATTATAACAGTATCAAGGGGTTCACTATCAGATAATAAGTAGCAATGCAATTTTACATTTATCTCATTCACTGCTTGAACTTAAATTGAATTGCAAAGCGGCCACCCAAACAATTTATTCAGAGATCATTTAACAATTCAAGAATGCATGTACTGAGTTTCGAGTCACACTTCGAAAAGTTTTTCATGTTTTGTTTTAGGCAAATGCTCAGAGAATTGCCCTCATACTAACAAATCAGTTGAAGAGAACAAGTGAAGCAAGGAAATCCGGATGGATCAGAAGTAATGCAGTATATGCATACTTTAAAGCCGTATATTGAATTCTTCAGTGGATGGAGATGCAGATTACATGATGAATTGTTTTTACTATGGTGTAAAAACCTTATATTGGTTAACAGTTGATTATATATGGATTGATCAGGTGTATATGTATATGTTTGAGGTTATGCTTAACTATGTTATTTATAGTACTCATGTTTCAAGCCTTGTCCTTTTTGGATGGCGGTAACGCCTCTATCATTGGGTTTATCAGATTACAATTGAGGGATTATTAAGGAAAATACATATAGTAAATCATGTTTAATTTGGGGGCGTTACAAATTTGGTATTAGAGCCAGGTTGAGATTTTCTTTATGGGATATAGAGTATGGAGTTAAGATACTGAGAAATTGATTAGTGAGGATTGAGGATTATTATGATATCCTTGGAGATTTGTGGCACTGGTAATGTCTGCTTATCTCACACATATTCTACTCGTATATTCTTCTTTGTCAGATGGATCCATATAAAGTATATATAGTTTGATCTCAAGTAGCAGATTTGACGGAGATTTTGAATGGCACATTGAAGGTGCTCCAATGCATTTAGGTAAGTATGGTCATATGAGCCACCCATCTGAATGGTATATCGTCCTTTTAGCTGGAATTGTTTAGTTTTGGGATGTAAACCCTTATACTCCGGGCGTGTAGCTCGTAGAGTTGTGGTTTCCGGTGCGTAGTCGTTGAGCTTGATTTGATATCCTTTTATACTTCTATTGAATGCAGGGGATGTGATGTAAGGCTTTGAGCCAGAAAAATGGCCAGTTTGTAAGCGAAACTCTGTCTATTTCGCCCCAAAAATTTCAAAATCACTAACACTCGTAGCCCTAGGGCTGGGGGTTGTTACAGATGTGTCCTATGAAAGGCCCTTGACTCATTTTGAGGTTAAATGCATAGGGAAAACTAAGTATGGGCAGAATATACAAGTTTAATCAACTTGATAGTTTTGATCATTGCACAAGGACCGACTTTGAAGTAACTTTTGTCCATGATCAACATAATTTATGCAAGGGTTTCCTATCCTGAATTTAAGGTTAGGGAGATATCTTTCGTATGAAACAAGCTTTAAGTGGAGTGGAGGTCGCTTGGTTATTCAAAACTGCTGGACAATTCAAAGTCTGCAAATTGGGCAGAATCCTAATGGACAAGGTCTGAGTTTAGTCCACTTGCAGCCTATGCATTGCATCATATAGAGATGTTTTAATTAGTTTATGTCAAAGTGCAAAAAGTAAGCTTTCCAATGACCTATATTGCAGCATATTTGGAGACCAGTGGTTAATGAAATTTAGTCTAGAAATCTGATGGAACAGACTGTTCAAGTCAGTGGATACATACAATTTTGAGCTTATATTTCCTCATCATATGGGTGCCATTTTATGCGCTTCTCGAATCCAAGTGGTAATTACTTCAATATGTCTCATTGATTGTAGATATTTTCTTCTATAACCCAAGAATTTCATCTAAGTGAGCTTTATAAGAGTTCTTGATGTAGTATCCCCTGAATTATAGGATTTTGGAGAGGCTTGTTCTATGGTACATAAGTTTGAAACCATTAATTACAGACTATTCCATATAAGAGAAACCAATGATACTTTAGAGAGACGTTTTGCTTCAATCTATTGCAATTCAAAACTTACTTAAATTGCCCAAACTTTGCAAGCAGACCATTGACTCCACCTCCATATGTGAAGTAGACATTACTCTTGAAAATATTTCACTGTATTTTCTGACAACATACCATCTACCATTGTCTTGGTTGGATTATCAATTATTTGGATGTTCCTCGCTTTGACCAGGTGCTTCGTCTTTTTGTCTCCATGGCATCTCCTCATCCAGTTGCATCACCATTTATTCTCATGCCACATCTTCATCAGTCTTGGTCACTTTCTCCTACTTTTAAGAGCCCAATTGCTGTTAGTAGCTGGTTTATAATTGGGTTGCACCTATGTCAATAGATGATAATTTTGTAGCACACTTGTACAGAAGGTAAATATTAACTACATTTGTATAGGGGTTGATTGTTGTCTAACTTGTGGAATCCATTGCTAAGGGAAACTCAATGTGCCTACCTTTTTGGCTGATTCAATCTAAGTTCCCTATGGAAGACCACTTGTATAAAGCTTAAGTTTGACAGCCAAAATTTTTGCCATGCATTTGGATTACGTCAGTGAGAAATTTTGATGGGTTACTGCCCCTTGGAAAAATGCCTTCAACTGATTCAAACTAAAGGACTCTAGAGTGCAAAGTATGACCCAGTGGAACCTGAAAAATAGATTCGAGGAATGGAGAAAATTTTCTCTGTAATAGAGGTTCCAAGGGATGAAAAGGTGAACATTGGAACATTTTATCTAACTGGTGAAACCGATATTTGATGAAATACTATTAAGAATAGACCCTTAGGGCCTGACTTCACTTGGAGCAGAATTGCGGAAGAATGAACTACACTGCTCCAGACTGCCAAGTGGAAACTAACAAATGCATGTGGTGCGGTAGCCCAAGGCACCTTATTGTTGCCAGTTCCCGAAGACTGAAGGCTGTAGACACAGCCTCCCACCTCCGAGGCTCATAGCTGTAGGAAGGTCGTATGTGTTGAGTAAGAAGGATACTGCTACCTCTGGTGCAGTAGTTACTGGAACTCTCCTTTAATTTTGAAATCATTTTATGTATTGATTGATTCAGTTGCCACTCATTTATTTATATTTGCACGATCTGCCATGCAAGTGAACCTTAAGAATAAGGAGGCAGAAACCAATTATGAAATCAAGTTATCCAACAACTCTAGAGTTGAGTGTTCTACATCTCATAAATTTGTTTCAATTACTGTTGGTGAGATAGTTTCCCCTGGAGTTCTGATTCAATTTGACTAGTCATACTTTGACATCATTTTGGAAATGAGCTAGTTGTGTACTTATGGGGTCCAGATGGATTGTGATGACCCTAAGGTTATTTCAAGAGATGAATAAGGGAGAGAACTATGTCTCATGGTCACAGAGCGGAAAAACCGTGTCCTTTAAATTCTGTTATAGAAACAAGTGAGCTTTTATGTCAAGGATATGTTATGTATTGATGTTATGCTATAGCATTCATCCTAAGGAAGAACAAGCAGAAGATATCCCTATAGTTTGTGAATTTATAGATGTTTTCCTGAAGAATTATCAGGAGTGCTCCGCGAAGAGAAATTGATTATGAGATTGAATTAATCCCTTATGCTCAACCTATCTCCAACGCCCTATATCGTATAGCTCCAACAGAGCTTAGAAAACTGAAGATTCAGTTAGGTGAGCTATTACCGAAAGTATTTATCAGACCATCCAAATGTTCCTCAATGGGATGCCCAGTTCTATTTGTAAGGAAAAAGAATAGAACTTTGAGGTTATGCATTGATTTCAGGGAGCGGAACAAGATCACCATCAAAAACAAATATCCATCGCCCCAAGTAGATGACTGATTAACTGCAGGAAACATAAGTCTTATCTAAGATTGATTTGAGGTCAGGGTACCATCAACTTAGGATTATACCTGAAGACATTACCAAACCCACACTGCGAACCATGTTTGGGTCATGATAAATTCACTGTGATGTCTTTTGCCCTAATTAATAGCCCCGCAGCCTTTACGGATCTTATGAATAGAGTTTCAGACCATATCTAGACAAGTTGTGGTGGAGTTCATAAAAGATATCTTGAAATACTCCAAGGATAAAGATGAGCATATTGTTCATTTGAGGACAGTGTTATAGACCTTAAAGGAACATCAATTACATAGCAAATACAAAAAGCATGAGTATTATTAGAAGCAATGGTATTTTTAGAACATATGGTTTCAAAGGAAGAGCTTAAGGTTGACATGCAAAAGGTGAAAGCAGTTACAAGGTGCTCAAGACCCACCAATGCATTGAGATTAGAAACTGTTTGAGTTTATTAGGGAATTACCGAGTTAAGGAAGGATTTGACAAATATTGTCCTCCCTGACCAATTTGTTGAAGAAAGCTATAGAGTTAGCAAGAAGTTAAACTGGGGGCTTACACCTCCCAACAACTTAAGCCTTATGAGAAGGATTGCCTACTCATGATATGGAGTTAGCAGCTGTAGTTTTTGCAGAGAAAATTTGGAGACATTACTTATATAGAGTACCATGCAAAATTAATACTGATCATCAAAGCTTAAAGTACATCTTCTCTCAAAAGAAGCTCAGTCTTTATGAAACATCAGTTGTGGCAGATCTAATGTCAACCAAGAAAGAGAAATGTTATGGCAGATGCCCTGAATAGGAAGGCACAACATACCTTGAACACTGTAGTAACTACTCAACTGAATCTCTTGAGAGAACTTGAGGACTTGGACATTCAATTAGTGTCGCATAAGAAGACGAATGTTCAAATGCCGGCACTTACCTTACAGTCCTCCCTAATGGAGGAAATTAGAGTGAATCAGGATGATGATCCTGAGCTCCAAAGAATAAAGCAAAACCTTAAGAAAGGGATTCAATTTCAATGGACTTTGTCATGAGATTCCCTCAGATACAGTGTATGATCAAGATAAGAGATTTCAAGTCTGTTATGACAAGCACTTCAAAGAGCCTTTAGAATTGGATTGAACTTTTGCAGTTCTTATCATCCTAAAATAGATGGGCAAGCATCTAAAAATATCAATGGATCAACTCTTCTAAGTTGGAGCCTATAGTACTTCATGACCTATGACCAATATTTGCATTTGAAGAAAGTATGGAACTCCCAACAGTCAACGTTGTGATAGCACTAGTAGAGAATCCTTCATTAAACATCAGGACAAAATGACGGCAGACATTGACAACAAACCATCTTATGGGTCATGAAGATCTTCTCCAGCATTTAATAAGGTGATATATGTTAGAAGATTCTTGAAAATATCCTATTGAAAGCGACAGAAATGCTATGTTGATAAAAGAAGGAGATTCCTGGACTTTCATGTATATAACAAGGTTTTTCAGAAAGTTTCATTAATTAAGGGTGAGAGAAAGCTTCACCATATCAGTTCATTGAAAGGTCGAATTCCATAACTTGTCTACCAGATTTGCCTATATAACTCAAACACGTGCATAACGTGTTTCTTACCTCGCTATTAAGCCGATACATTTTAGATCTTGGCCACGCTGCCATAATCAAATCTATTGCAGTCATTGGAGGTCTTGTGTTTTCAAGAGCACCCAGTTCAGATGTTATATCATAGGATTAAGCAGTTAAGCATCAAGCAGATATCTTTAACCAAATTACTTTGGGCAAATGATACCTCCTTAGAAGCTACGTGACAAACTGAGAAGCAAGTGAAAGCCAAGTACCCACACTTATTTGAAATAACCTTGCATGTTTTGACAAAGTTCATAAGTTTTGAGGACGAAACTCTTTAAGGGGGGAAGGCTATAATAGCCCGACCCTAAATCATGTTTATTTATTTAATTAAGTCATGTTATTAATTTTTTACATTTATTTTTCTCACTTAATCATCCCGGTTGGGAGAATTTGATTTTGGGCCCCACATTGCAATTCAAGTTTCATTTACCGTACTAATCTCAGGAAAATTGATAGAAGGCCTCGATAATTATGATTTAGAAGATTAAATTATTTTTCAAGTTATCACATTTAATTTCGAGTTTCGGAAAAACAAATTTAATTAATCGCACCCGGTTTGGTATTTTTTTTCCCAACCCGATCTCATTTAAGGCCAATTTCGGCCCAACAAGCTTCGAATTCATTTGTTTAGCTAATTACCATCATTACTCCTAATTTTCATTAGCAAGAGATATTCTAGAGGACAAATTTCAGCCAAGTAAAATTTGGGTCATTTTCATCCAAGTAAAAATCCAACCAAAATATCAAAGCTCTTCTCTTCTCTCTCCCTTTCTTCTCTGCCACTGCCCCTTCTCCTTGCTGTACTGCCACCCTACAGTCACCGGGGCAGCCACCCTACATCCACCAGATCAGCCACCATCCAACCCCCACACACCCTCAAGTATCAAACACCAATACACCTCTTTTCTTCTTCAAACAAGTGAGTAATCTCTAATCCCTACCATGCTGATTTTTGTTTTTGATTCTTGTTTTTATTTGTTTTTATTATTGATCATGCTATTTTAATAAGACTAAAAGCTATCTTTGAAGTGTTTAAGTGTTGATTAAGCATAAAGCATGTGAGAGTTGAGATTGTTCATGATCATGCTATACTTTAAGTTTGAAGTGATGGATTTTGATCATTTTGTATTTGATTTGATAATGTTTATCATCATAAATGATTATGGTAATGTTGGTGTGGATTTGGATGAGTGAAAGACTGATTTTAGTGGGGGTTTATGTTAAGAAAAGATTACAATATGGGCTGTTATGTTATAAACAGACCCCAAAATAGGGGTGAGTTTGTGAATAAACTGGTAATAATTGGTACATGAAAACTTATGATTTTTTGTTCATTGATAGCTCAATGAGTTAGCTTTCAATAGGCTCTAAAATTACTTGATTCCAAGTTGTGTGGACAAAGTTATGATTAATTTACTGAAAACTATGCAGAATACATTGAAATTGGGAGTAGTTTTAAACAGTGGAATTTACGAAAAAACTGGTATTGATTAGCTCATTGAAAATTTGTGATTTTTGGTGTGTGGATAGAGCAATGAGTATCTTTCATGTACCTTTTGAATCACCTTAATCTGAGTTTTGTGGAAAAAGTTATGGTCGTTTTGCTACGACTGCACAGATTGAACTGAAATTGTGCACGTTTGTGTTCTACCCTAATTTTAGGGACCTTACTATGTGAATCATGCTTTGTTCCTAAACAAAAGTTTTAGTGGACATTATGAGCTTTTCATATTAGGGTTTTACATCTTATTTGGAGGTCGGGAGTGAAAGATATGGATTTTCTAATGCAAACCATCAAACGGTAACATGGGTGAATACAGAAATCATGACATTTGGAAGTATTTTCAGAAGTTTCCATATAATTATGGGTATTGCAAGGAAATTACGAAGTGTAGTGAGTTTAACAAGTGTGATTATGTATAGAAGCTTACTAGGGTTTGAAAACCGAGTTAAATGAGTATGAAAATGAAATTTGAGAAGTGGGCACAGTAATGACTCAAATTAGTGTCTATCGGATCAACTGAGGTTATTTGAGCTTTTTATGAATTGCACAACACCTCTCATGGCATTGAACCTTCCATTATCCATTTCAGAGGTATTAACCATTCTATTATCCATTTCAAAAGTTTTAACCATGGCATGGAAGTATTTTCAGAAGTTTCTATATAATTATCGGTATTGCGAGGCAACTACAAAGTGTAGTGAGTTTAACAAGTGTGATTATGTATAGAAGCTTACTTGGGTTTGAAAACCGAGTTAAGTGAGCATGAAAATGAAATTTGAGAAGTGGGCATAGTAATGTCTCAAATTAGTGTCTATCGGATCAACTGAGGTTATTTGAGCTTTTTATGAACTGCACAACACCCCTCATGGCATTGAACCTTCTATTATCCATTTCAGAGGTATTAACCATTCTATTATCCATTTTAGAAGCGTCATACTTTCCATTATCTATTTTAGAAATATTAGAAACCCATATTTCATTTATATCAATTAAAATCTTTTCATCATTGCCTCAATCATTTCCATTTGGTCTATTTTGCTTCAATTTGTTGCATTTCAAGTTCGATAACCCTAACTGATTTATTATTCAGATCATTTTGATTTAACTTATCTTATATTGAATTAAAATCAGTTCATTTTGGTTTAATTTGTCCTATATTGAATTAAAATCAGTTTATTTTGGTTTAATTTGTCTTATATTAAATTATTGGACTTATAGAAGTCATTTCAAATAAATCAATTTCTATTAAAGTTGCAAATTATGTCAGTGAATATGGTTTACTAACTACATTTACCTATAATTACATTTCTTTAGCAGAATTGGGGCCTAGTCTATCATTTCCATTGTGTATAAGTATTATCAAGTGAAATATCATTTTAAAGACTTCAGGTATGTCCATTGCCTGTATCTTTAGAAATTCGAGTGTATTTATCAACGTTATCATATTTTGGTAAGTACATCAATGAATCAGTGTGCACAGTGATTTATCAGTTAATTAGTGCCCCCGTCAGTTATCATCTATAGGACATTCACCCTCCAGTTACCTGCGCGGCTTCAGGCCAGGTCCCCGATCGGCTTGGTAGGTGTACACTTATCCATAGATCGTAGCAGTATCAAGGGGTTCACTATCAGATAATAAGTAGCAATGCAATTTTACATTCATCTCATTCACTGTTTTAACTTAAATTAAATTACAAAGCGGCCGCCCAAACAATTTATTCAGAGATCATTTAACAATTCAGGAATGCACGTACTGAACGACTCACACTTCGAAATGTTTTTTATGTTTTGTTTTAGGCAAATGCTCAGAGAATTACCCTCATGCTAACAAATCAGTTGAAGAGAATAAGTGAAGAAGAGAATAAGTGAAGCAAGGAAATCCGGATGGATCAGAAGTAATGCAGTATATATATACTTTAAAGTTGTATATTGAATTCTTCAGTGGATAGAGATGCAGATTACATGGTGAATTATTTTTACTATGGTGTAAAAACCTTATATTGGTTAACACTTGATTATATATGGATTGATCAGGTGTGTTTGTATATGTTTGAGGTTATGCTTAACTATGTTATTTATAGTACTCATGTTTCAAGCCTTCTCCTTCTTAGACGGCGGTAACGCGTCTGTTATTGGGTTTATCAGATTATGATTGAGGGATTATTAAGAAAAATATAAACAGTGAATCATGTTTGATTTGGGGGCGTTACATGTTCATGCCAAGAATCATTAAGCAACTCATATCTAACATGAAGGTTGAAACATGAAGTATAGTTTGAAAACACAGAAACAAACATTTTATTCACAAATGCGCATGACAAAAGGGGTCAAAATAGGCAAAAGAAAGCCACTTAGTCTAAGGACCCATCATCGAAGGATTTATAGGCTCTTTTTTTTTTCGGGTTTGTAGGTTTTTTTTTTTTGGTTTTTTTGTTGTTCTGATTTTTTTGTGTTTTTTCTAAGCCTAAAATGCAATTAAAAACTAAAGAGTGTCAAAACAAAACTAAAACGAAGAAAGAAACCTAGAAAACTAAATAATCAACTAAAAATGGAAGCTATGCCTAAATGCATGACCTAAAAACACAAAAATTTTCACATATACACAACACACATATATACAACCACAACCAACTATAACAACTCCCCCATGCTTGGACAACGCATTGTCCTCAATGCAGGCATAAAACTCTAAAAGGGAGGGGGAAAGGATGGTGGAGAAGAAGGACTGTGTAATTGAGAAATGTGCCAGTCTCACCAAGTCTCCAAGTAGGCCCTAAAGTCTTGGAAATATTGGTTCTGAGAGGTAATCATCGCATGGACCTCATCATAGCGCTCCTAAACAAAGCCCTGGAGTGAGGCTTGCTCAGTTTCTATATAAGCTCATATTTACTTCTCTTGAATTGATCAAAGGGTAGCATGTAGGTCAAGATAGTCATGAGAGGGGGACGGTTGGGAGGAACTAGAAGCCCTAGGGTGAGGAGGTGGGGCAGTTGTGCCAACTCTTCATCACTAGACAAAAAGTAGAGATTGGCCCGGTTCAGAAGAGAGGTGCAATCAACATTTGGGAGAGGTATAAGCCATTTCCCAGGATAAATCCAACAAATATGCCCACCATCAACCTTATAAAATTTGATCTATTTAAAAGTAGCCAAGTTCAACTGCTTTAAACCTGTGACTCTATCATCAAGGTTTGGTTCAACTCCAACCAACCTGGCAATAGGGCTAATGAGTCCCCCAATGACAATCCTATATGCAAAACTAGTGGTTGCACTGTACAACTAATTGACGAAGAATGACCCGGGGTCAATCCGATCTCCTTCAAGCATGTTATACAAAAAAGATAATTCAGATAGGGAAGACACATTTAAACTATTCTCCTAGGCAAACAAACCCCAAGCTAATAACCATTGGGTCATACGAATACCAGGGTTTCGAATAATCGTGCCTTTGGAATTACTAGTGTCATACCGATGATCCCCATAAAGTTCATACCAAAATCATTTGGAATGAATTCCTAAGAGATATGGCAGTATGGGAGGTCCATACTTGGTGAGAAACCAAATGTACTATTAAAGGAACTCAAATTAAGCTCATAAAACTCTATATCAAGATGAAAGGAAATGTGGCCCTCTTAACATCGAGGGTCACTTGTGACCTCAACATTCAATGTGCCTAAGCATTCAAGTGTAAGGTCCTAATAAGTGTGGTCCCTAATTTCTAAAAATCCGGCCCCCGGGCAAACAACCAATGAATATCATCCAACAATCCCAAACGATTCAACACATCCTCATTATAATATTGAGTATTACTATAAGTTTACTACTCAAAGTATTATATCTAGCAATGTGTTTAGGATTAGTTAAACCAAGGGGATGTGAAATGTTACCTCAGTTTCACATGGTGGTCGATGTTTGGGAGCTTTGGGGAGCTCTTTGTAGGGCTTGACTAGAAGTCCCACCTTCTTGTGTGGTTCTCGCCTTCTTTTTTGGTGCTATAGTGGTGTAATGTGGATGAAAGAAACTTCAAATTTCAAACTAAAAGAAAATGAGTATAAAAACATTAAAAAATGAAAAATATGAGAAAAGGGAAGTAAATGGTGAAGAAATATGGAAGAAAAATGGAAATTAGAAGAGTAAAAGTGAAAAATGGAGTTGGGACAGTTGTGAGCATGGAGATGGGAAAAAATGGGAGAGAAAGAAGGCTTGAAAGTGAAAATAAAGGGAGATATGGGATTAAGGTGAAGAAAGTAAGTGGAAAGGGAAGACATTTAATGGATTTTGGTGAAACTTAAAGGTTTTAAGTGAAGTGGTTATGGAGGTTTTAAAGGGAGAATGAAGAGTTTAGAGAGAGCAAGAGTCGAGTTAGAGGAAGAAGATGAAAGGAATGGGGGTCAAAGGGGCCTTAAAAACCCTTGACTATGGACGCTGGGCTCACCACTGACCATGGTGTTGGCCACTGACTATCCATGGTCAGCTCTGGTTCTGGATTTTTTTTGTTCTTTTCTTTCTTTTTTTTCTTTTTCTTTGTGTTAGACCTTCACGGACTGTGGTGGTGTATGTAGAGGTTCTAAAAAAAACTCTTATCATGCTTTTTATAGTTTTATTAATTTCTAGTGGAGGTTCTAAATAGTGAAAACACAAAATATAATAAAAAAGGGTACATAAAAAGGAAAAAGAAAAATAAATACTTGGGTTGCCTCCCAAGAAGCGCTCATTTAAGATTGGGAGCTTGACCTTTCTTCTATTCTGGTTCGGGTTCAATGAGAGTATGCGTGTCAGACTTTGCCACAACATAAGCATTGTTTTTGTCACAAACCACGAAATTGAAGTCTTTGAACTGAAGGTACCACCTCAGATACTCAGGTTGGAGGTCCTTCTTCATTATCAAATTACACCATAGCGTACCGTCAGCATTCAAAACAAATCGATAGCGAGCTACATCAGATGGAACACTATCATGATATTCAATCCAAGATCAAAATCGACTCCCTTAATAGGAGGTCAAGGAAGAACTACTTAGGTGAACCTATAATAATCACTCATGGAAGACTCATTAGAAGCATAGGTCTCAACTTCGGGTATGCTAGGTGACGTAGGAGCAGCAAACTCCACCTTAAAATAACCCTGGTTGGGATACTCAATCGAAATCCAATCAGAATCAAAAGGGTCAGGATAACTCCAACCATCCTCCATCTCAATTTCAGGAGAAAGGGGAAGTGCATCAAATAGGAAAGAATTAGGGACACAACTTTCTTGTCTATAAAACAAAACATAGCATAATGCCCCCTACTTCAAATGTTATCTACCCCCCTTTTACATCAATATTGCAACTTGAAGTGGCCAAAAAGGGTCTCCTAAGAATAATTTGGGCATCATCAGTCTCAGTCTTATCAGCAATGGTAAAATTTTCTAGCACCCAAAATCTCTAATTTTTTATAGGCATATCCTCCAACGGACCTAGAGGTCGTGTTTCAGAACCATCTGCTAATTGGAGTGAAAAGGGTGCAGGTTGCAATGGTCCTAAATACAGCTTATGGAACATAGAGTAAGGCATCAAACTAACATTACACCAAGGTCACATAGAGCTCTTTTAATCTTCACTTTCCCTATGACGCAAGAGATAGAAAAGCTACCTGGGTCAAGAAGGTTAGGGGAAGACTTTGGGAATCTCAAAGCTGTCTTTTTCTCTAAAAGTCATGGTTCACCCTCATCATTTCTTTCCTTACTCTCAGCCATGATCACTTCTCTACCCCCCTCAAGTGTTATGTCATCAAGATCCTCTACCCCTTCTTTCAAGATAACACAGTTGCACTACTCGTGGGAGTTAGATTTGGGTTTACTAGGTAGTCTACTTAGAGGTGTAGATGAAGATGCAGCTTGTTGAGCTATTTGAGCTTCCAACATCTTATTGTGAGTAGTAAGCGCATCAACCTTAGAGGCCAATTGCTTAATGTACTCATCTTGCTTTTGTTGTGCCAAAAGCATATTCTTCACCATAGACTCTAAGTTGGATTTTGAGGTGCTTGTTGAGGATAGGATGGTGTTTGAAATCTAGGAGGTGATCGAAAATTCATTTGGGACATGAGTAGGGCATTAAACTTATAGGAGAAAGTAGGGTGATTTCTCCAACCTAGATTATATTCGCTAGAGAAAGGGTCATTTGTTAGTCTAGGGTGTTAGGCTATCCTTTCTTTTAGGGTCACACAATTATACTGCTCACGGGAGTAAGATTTGGGTTTACTAGGTAGTCTACCCAGAGGTGTAGATGAAGATATAGCTTGTTGAGCTATTTGAGCTTCCAACATTTTATTGTGAGTAGTAAGCACACTACCCTTAGAGGCCAATTACTTAATGTGCTCATCTTACTTTTGTTGTGCTAAAAGCATATTCTTCATCATAGACTCTAAGTTAGATTTTTGAGGTGCTTGTTGAGGATATGATGGTCTTTGAAATCCAGAGGGTGATCTAAAATTCATTTGGAGCATGAGTGGGGCATTAGATTTATAAGACAAATTGGGGTGATTTCTCCAACCTGGATTATATTCACTAGAGAAAGGGTCATTTGTTAGTCTAGGGTGATAGTTGTTCGCATAGTTGACCTGATCACTTACAACTTGGGCAAAAGGACTACCCAATTCACAATGCACAGTCAAGTGATCAACTGATCCACATATATCACATGATGGGGAAGGGGTACTTGAACTAACAGAATTAACATTCAAACATTCTAATTTTTGAGACATAGCATCAACTTTAGAAGAAAGCATAGAAATAGCATCTAATTCCAGCTTATCTCTAACCCGCTTGGGTTGGGCTCTCTCAGATGACCATTAGAAATTATTAAGGGTCATCTTTTCTATAAGATTGTATGCCTCATCTTCAATTTTGTTCATAAGAGTACCTAATGCTAACGCATCAATAGTAGATCTTAACGATTTGGTGATTTCATTTTAGAATGTTTGCACAATCATCCATCTTTGAAGTCCATGGTGACAGCATAATCATAAAAGATCCTTGAATCCTTTCTAGGCTTCATAGAGCGTCTCATCTTCCTTTTGAGAGAAAATAGTGATTTGATTCCGTAAGCTTGCCGTCTTACTCGGAGGAAAGAATTTGGCAAGAAAGACTTTTGTAAGCTCATCCTAGGTCGTTATGCATCCTGCAGGCAACGAGTGAAGCCACGCCCTCTCCTTATCCCTAAGTGAAAAGGGAAATAGGCGCCAACGGATGACATCGGTAGAAACTCCGTTGAGCTTTAACGTGTCACACACCTCTAAAAAGGCCGAGAGGTGTAAGGTTGGATCTTCTAATCGGTGCCTTCGAACTGGGATTGCTGTACCATTCATACAAGGACTGGTTTGAGTTCAAAATTGTTCGCTTCTACGTTTGGCCGAGCGATGCTTGAGGAAATGCCTTAGACTCATGGGGCAACAAAATCTCAGAGTGTCCTTCTTTAGTCACCTCCTATTCCTACCATCGATGAAGGAACTGCTTGAGCCTTGAGTCTTTGCTCTTCTACCATTGATTTATTCCTCCTACAGCAAAAAGTCCTTTCGATTTCTGGATTGAATTCAAATAAAAAGGTACTTCTCATATAAAGGAGAAATATGCAAAATAACAACTACCAATGCAAATCAAAAATATGAAGAAAAAGAAAAAGTGACAAAATGCTTAGTCAATTTCTAAGGGCTAACTCAATATCTACAAATTTGGTCCTTGAAAACAGCGCCAAAAACTTGATCTGATGCCCGTAAGTGCACAGGTGTTGTAATTTAGTGAAGATATTATTCCCACGGAGGTCAATTATAATCTATTGAGTTTTGTCCTATAAAAGTGCTAAGCAAGAAATTTTAATAGAGAGTTTGAATGATACTATAACCTAATTCAAAAATTCAATCAATTAAAAACATCTAAGGATTTGTTTTACCTTGTAAAGATGTGGATCAATGAAATATATCATGCACTTGATCTACAATGGGAGATTGAAAGGGGTGCAATCGCATTTAGAATTCAATCTTATTTCAAAATAAATTGAATTGCCTAGACTAACCAGTCATCTGTTTAAATATCCTTGTTTAGTCTAAGTTATAGATTTTTGATCACCAAAGGGTCCTCTTAATAAGCAAATCTCTTTCAAGTATTACTAAGTAAAGTCCTTCACTTAACTATTTAGAATTAGCAAATGAATTTGGCCAAAATTCAATCACAATAATTTCACACACAAGATAGAATTCAACCAATCCAAAGCAAAAACAAGTACAACTAAATAAAGATAAAAGATTTCAACATCAATACTTGGCTAACAATCCCTAGATTGAAAAAACTACTCACCCATGTTTAAATTAAGAAAACTAAATAGAGTTTGAGAAAAGAAAACCTAGCGCAATTGGAGATCCTTCAAGGGTTTCTCAACTTTGCAAGGGCTCTAGAACAGCAAGCACTTCTTCAACACTCTTACCTAAACCAACTAAAATTCTAAACCAAACTTAGAAAAAATGGAAAATAATGGAAAAACTAGAGAGAAGGAGTTCTCTTTTCTACTATGTGTGTCTTCTTTGCTGCAAAAATGGCCCTATTTAAAGAAGAACACGATCAACCTCAGCCACACGATGAAGGAAAACGAATATGCTTGCAGTTATGGCCTCACCATGGACTGTGGCCTTCACCACAGATAGTCTACAGTGAGCTTTAGCTCAATAATCTTTTGTTCTTTCTTCCTTTCACTAGCATGGTGACTTGGGAGTGTTTGTGAGGAGTCAAATTACACTCAATTATGGTCAATTTTGGGGTAAAATGATCTAATAATCTGCGAAACATAGAAAAGAACCATACTTCAGTGTAAATTCGAAACAGGAGCATAAATTATAACATAAAGCACATAATTCTTCCTAAAAGTGGCAGAAAATGACCTCAAAATAATACGTACTTTACGGACTTATCAGCATTTTCACCCTCATCATCATTAAACTCCTCAACTGTAATATATTGTGTGAGGGATTGTTTGTCCTTACGTCGTCCTGAAATCTTTATGGGTTGGGGTGACACGTAACCAATGCTAACTTTAGGTGTTGTACTATTGCCCCTTCACTCTTTATGATCTTCTGTGTATTGTAGGTTCATAACGCTTAGCTTCGATTACATGCCCTGAGGATGTTGGTTTGCTGAAGTAATAGCCAAACCTCTTCATTAACTTGTACGTATTAGGATCAAACCCATCATGGGTATGCATCCTTGGTAGGTTACTTTCTTCTTAGAGCGAGGCTTTTGAAGAAGCGATGAAAGTAGGGAGGGGGGCATTGGTCAATTTACTTGGGTTCTCCATATGAACTTGAAGCACACGCTTTTCTTTGAGAACATGCCAAATGGCTTCTCAAACTTGCTTTCAACCTTCGTCGTACTTTTAGGACTTGTAGATTCGCTAATTGAAGATTCTCCATCCTTTCGACGGGACTTAGGAATGTACCTAAGAACTAGCGTTGCTAGGTTTATGGTGATAGTTGTTTGTTTGATCGGTGAAAACAAAATTGTATACCAATTTTCTTCTTCTTGTTGTTACTGTGGGTTGATGCTAGCATCAACACCATCCTCAAGAGGGGCATGAGTCTCCTTGGCATTCTTGACACTGCCTTTTCCTATGGAGGATATAGTAGCTGGCACAGTTTCTTCCGGCATAGCATGTTCCACAAAGAACTTCGTGTGAGCAAAGTATGATTCGGCCACAGTAAACGATTTAACATCACCATTTGTCTTCCTTTCAACCTCTCGATAGTTCTTAAGGCATTGGGGTAAGGTTGATGCTACCACTTCATGTTCATGTAGCCAAGGATGCCCAAGCATAAACTTATATGAACTCTCAGAGTCTATTATATGAAGATTGATGGTGTTCTCAAGTCGCCAATCGTCAACTCTGTGTAGATCATACCAATTGTATGTTGTCCTTCTATATTGAACCCTCACATCATCATTCAACTTTTAGATAATTCTCCAATGATATTTCCTAAACTGTTCGTAGTACACTTTGGCATGAATGTATGATGCTGACTGCTGAACCATCATCCACTAGAATTCGCTTAACTATTTAAACCCGATTGTAACCAGTAATAAATAATGGGATATTATGTGTTTAGAACCTAATAATAAGTTATCATTAGTGAATGTTGTGGCCGCGTTACAGGTGGCACATTGGGTAGGACTGCATGTAAGTGGTGCATTATTCACCGTATCAGTATACGGCTTTGCTTAGCGAATGCGAGCAACAATCTGTTCGCGCATCTCTTGTGGTAGGTTAAAAATTTGCTGCCAAACTAAGTGCACTGGTAAAGCTTCTTGGACGGTGAGGACCTCATCGTCTCTTTTGAGAGTGATACTCTGTTCTCATTTGTCTCATCATTGTCATCGTTAAATTCTGAACATAAAGCCATGTTGACAACCACTTTGTCAAAGAAACCTTTTGGGAAGAATTCTCCTAAAGCGATGGAGCTAGATGGTTTTAGTGAAGTGGGTGGATGACCTAAATGTCATGCTCTTTGTTTGCCATGGACATTATTCTTCCTTGACTCTTCTTGTGACAAAAGTGATGGTCGCTTAGCTTGCCTTTGCTCCCTTGACTTGCACCTAGCAACCAGGGTCCATCCATTGTCATTCCTCTTAAAGGTGTTTGACGTCGGATTTGTCTTTGGTAGTTGCAATGGGATTAGTATTAAGAGAACTACTAGTTCCAAACTCCTAAATTGTGTTGTGATTGGCTTTTCCTTCAACCAAGGAGTTAAATTGTATTTCTTCGAGGCAACCAAATGGTTCTCCCTCCGTTGACATAAAGGGACATGATGCTTTTATAGGATAGACATGTGATTAGCTTATGCTATTTCATCCAAATCTAGGATGATCCTTCCATCTCTAGCTAATTGCATGATGCGCCCCTTAAGTGTCAAGCACTTTTCAAGAGGGTGACTAATGACCTTATGGTACTGAAAGTATTTTAGGTCGATGGTCCTTCTAGCTTCTTTTAGGCTCTGTAGCTCGGGCAATTGGATGACACCCTTCTCGATCAAGTCATCTAGCATACCCGACAAATCTGAGTCAGGAAAGAGGTGCTTCTTTCCTTGAAACTCTTTTAGTGTGGGATGCTTTTTGGTTGCATCTTTAAATGACATGCTCTTGTTGTCCTCTAATTTAGGCTTTCTCATAATCTGAATTGGCTCACTTGTAGAGATGGACATTACCTCTTTGGTCATGTTCTTAGAGAACTTAACATTTTTCTTGAATTCAACTTTGTCCTTCTTTGATTCAGTATAATGAAGGGATTTACCTCGACGACTAGCTATCGTTAACTCCATGTCACGTGCCTTGGTTGTCAGTTCTTGAAAAGTCCTAGGTTTTCTCATGTGTATGACATATAATAAGTCCCATTCCATGCGTTTAGTATACATTTTAACAACAAAAGCTTCAGATAGTCGATCTTTGCATTCAAGACTAAGTGCACGCCAACTATTGATGTAGTCGAGGACTGGCTCGTCTTTCCATTGTTTTGTGTTTGTCAGCTCAGTCATACTGATAGTACGCTAAGTGCTGTAAAACCTCTTAGGGAAGTTTTGGTCCATTTGTTCCCAACTATCGATGGACTCAAGCTCTAGGTCAGTACACTAATCAAAGGCAATGCCTTTCAATGTTCAAACAAAATACTTTACCATGAGGTTGCCATCAGTCCTGGCATTATTGCATGTCTCAATGAAGTGTGCAACATGCTGCTTTGGGTTTCCGTTCTAATCAAACTGGTGGAACTTCGGGGGTTGATAACTACAGGGCATGTGGAGAACATCAACCCTCTTAGTGTAAGCCTTGGTGTATCGGTGAAGTCTGTGAAAACCTTCTCCTAGCTGTGCCTTAACTGCATTGCTATCAGTTCTTGGATTTATTCAACAGTCATTGATTTAGAGGACCCATTGTTTTTAGGCTTAGCACCTTTCTTTGGTTGCTTTTCATTATCATAAGGTTCACTATGGATGAACACTTTTTATGAGTCTTCACTTTTTGAGTCCTTTATAGAAGATTAGATGATCATTTTTCTAACTTCTTAGTCAGGTTAGCAATCTTTTCGTCTTGAAGCTTAGTGCACGCTTCCCTTTCCACACTTTCCCTAGTGAGGCTTTGTAAGATGGCCTTCATATTAGCTGTCTCCTCTTCCCAACTATTTGAGCCTGCCGTCATAACTGGCATGACTACAGTTTTTGAGGACTCAGCTTTAGTTTCTATCAAGAGTGCCCTTTTTGGTGAAGAATCACTACTATAGTAGTCTTCTACTTCACAGATTGGAGATTGAAGTTGGTGGTTTTGAATTTCATCCATCCATGAAGACGCTTTTTGTTTCATCTTCAAGCCTTGGAGTTTGGGAGAGGGCATCACTGTTTGTCTAGCGACGAACGACGTAGTAGCTTTTGCCATGCTTCTTCTCTCCATTGTGTGAGTTTGCCTGCTAGAAGTGATGTCCATTTCGTAGGATCTACAAGAGGGAGATCTAGTTCCCTTCCTACTTGAAGATTGAGAGGCAACTTTTTTCATGGCTGTGTCTTCTTTGAAGAGGAAGCTGTTGAAACTTGAAAGTCTTGATTTTTAGGAGAAAGAAATGAGAGGTATAGATGTCCCACCGAGCATGCCAAAAATTAGTAAACACAAATATCAAGCCTAAAATAAATTAGATAAGAATTGGAGTACTAAATTAAATCTTTGCATTGATATTGTATATATGGATACAATCTCTATTGAATACAATGAAAGTAATCCTCTGATTCATTCTTCTTAAATGAGTTTGAATGAGCTTCATCTTCAGTGAGGGCTTCAGAGGCTTAATCTCAATCAAGACAAATACTTATTCTTCAAGGGAGGATGACATGTACTTCGAGTACTTATTATCTTCCTTCAAAGACTGAGTATTTGAGCTTTCGTGGATATTTTTTTTTGATTTTCTAACCTTGAATAAGGGAGGGCTAAGGGTCTATTTATAAGAAAATTCCCCCCTTCTTCTTGTAGGTCAAGATGGACTTTGGCCTCATTTTGGGCCTTTAATCTTGCTCCAACTTTAATTGGTTTGACTTGGGAGTAGGTTGCTTTGAATTGGGCTTTGACTTGGACCTTGACTTAGGCTTTGACTTGGGAATCTCTTGGGCTTGGGCTGGGTCTTCACTTGGAAGTTACCTCAAGCTTTAACTGGATCTTAACTTAGGAACCGTTTGGGTTTGAGCCATGACTTGTAAGTTAACTTGGGCTTAATTAAATCAGTTAAGAGGATTTGCCCAAATAATTAAGTTGATTTTATATCTTGGTACGGACATAAATAACTTTTAGTGCTTATACAACCGTTTAATTAAATGAGTTAGGTTCGGGTCAAAATTCCCGACAAGAAAAAAAAACCTATTTAAGTCGTTTACTTAAATGGATTAAACAGGTCAATCCATTTACTTGTTTGTCATTTATTTGTTCACCCTCTTTTTAATAGTTAAGAACACAAAAATTAAAAATAAATATGAAAATGTGAATTATGATGAATTGTGCAAGCTTTAAACTATAATTGTGCAATATATTAGGTAAACCGAATTTTTAATGCTATATAATTACAAATTACTTGAAAATCTTAATTAGGTAAATGGATAATTAGGTGATTGAACTTGGCTTGTTTATCTTAAATAGGTTAAATGGGCCAACCCATTTAAAATTAAATCGATACAGATCAGAGTCTTTTGAACTGTTTAATGAGTGAGTTAAGTTCAGGTTGAGGGATTTACAACCCGTTTAAGTTCGACACGGACATGAACTTAACCTAACCCAACATATTTTCTAACTTTATATACATGTCTGATAGGCATAAGGTACAAGCTACCAACTTAATTGCTTTCAGAGGTTGTTTTATTTTTGGACTTAATTACTAAATTTGTTGTTTACGATGAAGGGTGTAATCAAAGCTTTAAAGAATATCATGGCTCAAGTTGCAAGAACGATCCTTGTCATGTGTTTCTATAAAAACTTTGCTTCAAACTACCATGGTATGTGCATATTTAACATATAATTAGAGCTTTCAATATTTATAATTGGTATCTTTAGTAGATACTTGACATATCTTTTATTCCCCTCCCTTCAAAACGGTCACGGTGCATCGTTCCATTGCTTTCTTTATATTGCTGTGAATGCATTCTTAGAATTTGTTTTCAAAATGGCTATAGAGAAGATTAAGGACAAGGATTCTTTGGCTTTTAATTGGTTAAGAGATAATGAACCCTTGGAACACTAGGCAAGGTTTAAGTTGGATGAGTCACTTAACTTAGATGACAACACAAATAACTTTGTTGAGAGTTTCAATAATGTGATTCTGAAAGCATAGGGGGAGGCCAATGTACACTAAGTTGGAAGATATCGGAAAGCTTAATGCAGCTAGATTTGATAAAAAGTTTTAGATGTCAACTGATTGGGATGGTAAAGTGACGACCTTTGTTGAGAAAAAGCTTATGTAGTTTGAGCTAGACCAAAGAATTACAGTAACTCATTGCCAGTTGGGGGGGAGTTTTATGTTAAAGATGGATTAAAAAATTTCACTGTCAAGTTGGAAGAACATTATCATGATTACAGAAGGTGACAAATCAATGGCTTGCCTTCCAAGCATGCTGCCCAGTGCATTATAAGACTAAACCACAAGTTGGCTGACTATTGTTGTAATTGGTTTCATGTTATGAGATATAGGAAGCTTCATGATGGCATAGTTCACCCCATTCATGATTCTTACTTTTGGGGGAAGAGTACCATGCCTACTTTAGATTGCCCTTTTGAACTTAGGAAAAGAAAAAGGCCAGAGAAGCGTAAGAGAACGTAAACTAGACTTCTCTTCCCTCAACAACTCAACTCTATACATTTGAGTGGCACTAAAGCAATTGGGTCATAACAGCTTGATATGTGTGAAGCCAAGATGTGAAAATGGTAGATTAAAATATAAGAAGAAACCTCAACAAAAGAGTGGCAATCTAATTGGGAGGCCTCGAAAGATCCAAAAAGTCATCCAAGTATTACGTCAGCTGTTGCAGCATCAGGTGTTGCAAGTCAGTTTAGCCAAGTTACTCAAGTCACTTGCTTATTGTACTTTGGTAGGTTCAACTTAAGCTACTTATACTTCTAATTATTTTAGTGTATGTGGACAATGTGTCCATTTACTTTAGCACTTCTTTTACCTGTTTATGCTTGTAGTAAGTTCAAATGGATGTTGATCAGCTACTGATAGAGGATTTAGTAAGCCTCCTAAAATTCTAAATGATTGATCAAAACCTTATTATGAAAGGCAACTTAGTAAGCTTTTTACTTAATATGCTTACAACTCTAGTTCATACATGCATTTGCAAGCTCTGCATAGAGCACACTACAATATCAAAACATATGTCACTCTCGATGATAGAAAATAAATTTAATAAGACCAAAGGCTCTGCATTTACCACATTACAATGCCTATACAAAACAAGTGCCATTGTCAAGGATACAAGATAAATTTAACAATGTTCCACATCCAATTTAACCTTCATAACAGTTCACACTTATAATACCTCACAATATCAAAACTAGTCCGAGTAATGCAATTACTCTAATCTCTAACATAACTAGGATGCTCTGCCCTTTCTCTTGCATTTTGAACATCATCTTTAGTCCCTTAGCTCATACATCACTTCATCAATCTCATGCAATATTCTCCTTTCTAAATTTGAGTTTACTTTATCAACCAGCCTAAAAACTTATCGCATCTCAAATTCTTGACATAAGCTCTACCCGAGTTTTAGGCTTGATTGTGATACCTTTCTCATTCATTGCATATTGCACCTTGGCCCATGATAGAGTCTTGTTCATGTTCACTTTTCTTGGATGAAGTTGATCCTTGCATTTTTCTCCTTCAAACCTTAGTACATTAACCATAAATCAATTCCATTCCAGCAACATTATGGCAAAAAAAGGGAAAACCAACAATTCTAACCACTAAATCCTTCAATTACCACTACGAATAGGGTAAATGCATGAGGAATGAGCTCTAATATTCAAATAGCAGAGAAAGGCACCTGCATAGAAAGAGAAAGAGAAAGAAAGGGCTCATGTAAAATTAAGGGCCACTTCACAAATTACAAAATACCAACACCGAAAAAAAAAAAAAATTCTTACCCTCCCTCTTAGTTCAATGACATCCTCTAGGAATGGAGAAGAAGAACCAACTAGATAGGGAGATAAATAGGCCAGTGAAATAAGGGTGTAGAGAGACTTAAATAGATGCAAAAAATAATCATTAGGCTTCAACACTTTTAGGAATGTTGTAATTAGAGCATTAAATTAAATTACAATTCCCGCCATAATGTTATTGGTGTTTACATATATGTCACTATAAAGTACCCAATTTATAATTTCCTTATAATACTGTGCACCTTGAAATGCATTCTAATAATATTTGCCTTAAAAATTATTTCCACAAAAAGTGGGTGCCTCAAAGTAGTTTTTTGCAGTTCTCGGTCTATGTTATTGTGCACCACTAATTTTGTTATAAGACCAGTTGTCTGCCAATGTTATTATCTATCACTAAATTTTACATGATTGTCTCATAGACAACCTCTGCGAGATGACTGACATGACAAACCTCCCTAACTCTCGCCCCATCCCAAAACAACTTCTACCATGGCTACCAAAGCACCATCGCTCACACCGTGTTGGAGGTCCGATTGCTCCTCGATGAACCCAATCCGAGGTTCACAAGCCATTAAGGAGTGCCACGTGCAATTGTTGTTAAGTTGTTGTTATTATTATTATCATTATTGTTATTGTTATTGTTATTGTTGTTTTTGTTGTAGTAAAGGAAGACATATTAGTCAATGATTGCCCATTTCTTAATATTTTTAATCGTTCAATGGATTGAAACGTTTATTTCCAAAATTTGAATTCCAATTATCGATGCACTATATGTCGATAAGTCCAAATGTAAGAAACAAATCCCACACTCATTTGATAAAATTTTTAAAAGTTTATTAATCGACTCAATGAGTATCCTTTATTCTAAAACAAATATTTAAAGAACCGGGTTACATAAGTATAATACATCATTCTAATAACTAATCAAGACAAGTGGAAGTATGCTTCATTTACTCCAAAGTTGATCGGAAGGAAGATTGGAATGTACATAACAGATTGGGGACTTTGGGCTTAGTCATTGGTCAAACGCGTTAATCTTCAGTTATGTACAATGTGTTTCAAAATTAGTTAGGCTTTCTCATCTTACTCTATAGATATTGTATTCTTAAGTAATTTCAAATAATTGTTTTCAATTGATCAATCTTTATCTTGAACTTATATGTATCCACTTTAGAAAATCATGCTATTTGATGTGCTTATCCATTATGATGTATCTTTATATTTTATACCTTTAAAACACGTGGATGTCAATTCATAATAAATAATAGAGACGCGAGGGTGAAAGAGTGTTGGTATGGAGTAGATGGCAAAGGTTTCCTATCAGGTACAATTTTTAAACCATATTGTTAAGTTTCTCAAAGTAGTTATGAGTCTCCATATGCTTTTTTTAGTGGCAATGATTCGAAAAACAATAAACATTAACTGAACCCTCACATTGCTTGGGCCTAAACCAGCTTACCATAGGCACAAGTGCACTACCACCTCTCCTAATTTCTCATCTTTATACCTATCTCTCCTTATCATTCATCATGGCAATAGAAAGAAAATGGGAATTGAAGGAGGGAGAAGCAACATGCAATCAAGCAAAGTATTTGTGATATCTTTACTTTGATAAAAGGAGATATACATAAGAAAGAGATACAAAGAGAGAAGAGGAACACATAGCAAATGGGAATAATGCAATGCATCAAGGTGGTTTCTTTGTATGCAATCAACCAATTAACACATTTGATACACACATCCTTAAAAAAATAAATAAATAAAAATTAATCTAGTGAGCAATGTGGTGGAAAAATATTGTAACCAATTTCTCTTAATTCGCACTTTTCTCCAAAAGACTGATAACAATCCACATCTTGGCTGAGTGGCTTCAACGCTTCACGCATTAGAAATTTCCCCTCTTGCTTTTTCTTCTGCTCATATTGTTTTATCATTGCTTTCTCCTCGTCATGAATTGATGCAGCGGAGATTGATTTCTCAATGAATGTTCACATTTAAGAGCAAAAAAAAAAAAAAGAAGATGTATTATGTGTATGTAGACACCAGATCATCTTCTCATTTGCATTCCTAGATTTTTTTTTTTTTTTTGGGTGTGTTTGTGATTTAAGACATAGATTTTATCTCTATACATTGGACATTGTGGTCTGCAGATTTAAAATTCAACGGGGAAAATTTATGGGCGAAAATCAAAATTTTTTGTTCAAAATACTAGTTTAAATTCGGGTTTCTTTGGTTTTATATTTTTGATTTGGAGGCTTTGAGTTCTGTACGTTGTGAATGCCAATCTTGAATCAAAACCTAACTTTCTATATGTTCACATGTTTAACTTTGATAGTCCAGCATTAAGCATCATAACTTTCTGTACATAGATAGGTAGGGTAAAATTACGTAGTCACCTATAATAGCCACACATTTTAGTTAATGAATGATCATATATGTCTTTAACAAGACACCTTTGAAGTGTCTTGTCTTGGCCAAAAGTAGCATGTTAAATGGTTTAAAATCACCAAATTTCAATAGCTAGACTTAATTATGAATCATAAAGCTCTAGTATTCGTCAGCTACCGATGGATACAAAATGACACCTAATCAAGTCAATCCTATCCTCGAAGGCATATCATTCTAATTATGAAAAATAATGGAATAAAAATTAATTTTGTAAATTTATAAGTTATAACACTAGAACATTATTCCATAACACCATTTTTTTTAAAACTTAGGTACATAGTAATACAACTTTTAATTCTACACAAGACAAGCTAAAAAGTGTCTTGTACTAAGACATTTATCATTTTGCTTAGTTATAAATAGTTGTGCCTTGTTTATGCAGTACTCAACATTAGTTCTATAATAGTACTCATCGTAATGTCTACTGGACAATGTTTAGTTGTTCACTATAGTTACCTTTAAACTAGGGATGAATCTAGGCATTTAAGGTAGTACTGATGCCTAGTTTTATAAGTCATCTAAGCCAAATTTTAATAGTAGCAAACTTGGAAAATGTAGTCACCATGCGCTTATCAGCACAATTGCTATCCTTATGAGTAGGGCTGGGCAATGGGCAGGGGCCCAAATGGGCACTTGGGTTAGGCCCGTGTAAAAGCGTCGATACCCATTTAAATTTTAAATGGGCCAGGCTCTAAATGGATCGCACTATTATGATCGAAACCAAGGCGCTCATAGGTCAATTAATGGGTTATTTTCAGGTTGAAAATGGGACTCCTCCTCCTTTCCCAAATCTTTAGTGCACCCTTCTTCGCTCAACATCTCACTCGTAACTCTCCCTCCCCCTCTCTCTTTCTCTCTCTCTCTCTCTCTCAACGCCTTTTCTTCCTTCTCCACCTGCAGGCTTCTTTGCTGCTGCTTTGCTTGGGTTACCTGCTCAAGACTGAAGTTGAGGCTACGGTTTTCTGTTCTTTGCTCATAGCTAGGGTTTTGCGGCTTGCTTCCCTCTTCTGCTCATATTCCTTGAATGTCTGACTTTGCTTCTCATTGGTAAACATCTTTCATCCCTAACTTTCAATTTTTACAATATAATTTACCTAAGTTGATTACATCTTTTTTGGGTTTAATATGTGTTTAGTATGATGTTTTAGAGGCTTTCTGTGTTATTAATGAGCAAGTAAAGGTGAAAAATTGAAATATTTGAATGCCCAGATTGATTATGGGTTGATTTTGTTACATTAGTACTTGTAAGCTAACTAAATGTTTCTGAAATTTACTTACAGTGGAAAAGAGGTTATATAAATTTGATTTGTAATTTGATATGTTTGGGATTTTAATGGAAGTTGCATAAAAGGATCCTTAGGTTTAGGGCATTGACACCTTCTTATGATGATCAAAGTAGTGCGTATGGAGCATTGAATATAAGATACTTACTATTACAGTGGATAATGCTAATTTTAATGATGTAATGGTGTATAATCTATAAAAGCGTCTTATTCTAAGCAATGGGTTAGTTAATAGTGGTGCTTCTTCCATGTTCAATATTATGCACATATCTTGGATCGTATTATGTCAGATGATTTGTAATTAAATGGTGAAATTTTTGAAGATATTCGAAGTTTGGTGAAATTTAAAGCCAAATCTTCTCAAAGAAGTAAAGATTTTTATGAAATTGCTGAAAAAAATTTCATTTGGATGTGTGAAGAAAACTAAACTTAGACATGCAACTCCATTTTAATTCAACTTAAAAGTGGATAATGTTATGTATTATAAGAATGTGTTTGCTTATTTGGAGTCTACCAATTCACCGTTAAAACCCTATGTGCCTGTAGAGGAGGAGAGGACAAAGTTACAATGATAAACAAATGTCTAAAGTTATTTTATGAAGTGACTTGTATGTTTAGTGCTATAAAGACCCTAACTTTGAATTTTTATTTTAAGGTGCGTGGATGGTCCATTGTCGTTTGCTTGAGGTTACTCTGGGCCCTTATAAAATTTTAACAAAAATAGAAAATCGGATGCTTGAGAAGTTTGACAATTATTAGTTCGAGTATAACTGATATCTATCATGTGCTATCATTCGTGATCCTTGATGCAAGATTAAATTTGTTGAGTATTGCTTCAGTGAGCTATTTGGCCCTAATGAAGTGATAGAATGGGTGGGTAATGTATTGGGTACTTGAAATTCCTTGTATGATGAGTACAACCTACATTCTACATTAATTTCACTAATTGTCAGCTCTTCTCCTATTGTATGTGGTCCTAGGGATGATTATTTTGATGATTATAATAGTTTTAGAGGTAGAAGGTCTAGATCACAAGTGGGGAGATCAGAACTTGGCTTATACATAGAGGAGATAGCTCTTGAGTTGAATATGGAGTTAGATGTTTTGGAGTCTTGGCATGGAAGTTCTATGAGATAATCGGATCTTTCCATAATGACACGAGACTTATTGACTATCTTTGTTAGTACCATAGCCTTAGAGTCTACATTTAGTCTTGCTAACAAAACCATCTCCCCGACTCATAGTGCACTGAAGCCAAAGATCGTACATGCATTGATGTGTTTGTAAGACTATGGATGTGTAGAGTATGATGGTCCTATAGAGGTTGATAATGATTCTAATTCAGACAAGAAGGGACCATATGAGTATAAGGAGGATAATACAAGTTTCATCTTTTAGGTAATTAAGTAATTTGATTACTATAATAGATTATGCTTATAAGCAATCCTTACTTGACGCTAATACTTTCATATAAAATTAAAGTGCAGGACTCTCTACTCCATGGCTTGGTGATCAAATTTTGGCTTTAGCACTTGGTGAAATTGGTCTTAGAAATTATCATCTTTAATTTGGAATGATTAGGTGGTGTACTTTGAATTTGGACTTCTTGTAATTTGGATTAGCTTGATTGTGTATTTTCTAACATTGAATTCGGACTAGTTTAGTTCGGTTGGGTGTCACATTTTAGACTTAAATGTTTCAAAATTTTCTTCTTAATTAGTGCCCTTTGAAATTATAATTAGCTTTATCGATCGTTGCAGCAGATCCGTCTATGATGACATTTTTGATATAGACTTTTTTGAAGTTATCATAATAAATAAAAGCAAAAATCCATGCTAATGTAAATATGTATATGTTCTTATTGTTCATCGATGTTCCTTCAACAACCATAAAATGCAGCTTTTCAGCCTCTTCATATGATTGCAAAGAGAACGCAAATTATGTTCACTCAATTGTCATTGCTATTAGGGTTTATGAAGATGTTTTGATGGGCCTCTAGGGACAAAAGACTTTTTAAAGTTTTGGGTGGTCATGGGTGGGCCGAGGTAATTTGGCTCATGACTCGACCTTACCCAACACCGAACTGTGCTTGGTCCGGTCCAACGCATTTAGTTAATGGGCTGGCCCGACCCGCCTCGTAGCCCACCCTTACTTATGAGTTAACTATTTTTTAATTAAATAATTTGTCTTTCTTAAATTATAATAGTTCTTTTTTTGATATAATATTATAATAGTTCTATGGTATCCAACTATTTTGGAATATAATAATTATTCCTGGAGAATGCAATATTATATAGGCATTAATTTCCACATTTTAATGGTCTATTATTTCATTTTGGATAAAATATAATGGAAAATGATAAATGTCTTGGTATAACACACTACTTCAGTGTTTTCCTTTGGGTTTGAAAGTTATTTTATTATTATTATATTTTAAAAATGTATGAATGAATAGTATAAGAGTGTTACAACTTATAAATTACATAAAATCATCTTTTTATCTATTATTTTTCAGAATTGGAAACTTACCCATGTAATATGCCTTCACGGATAGGATTAGTTCGATTAAGGTATTATTTTGTATTCGTTAGTGCAGCTAACGAATGCTAGAGCTTTAGGATTCATAATCAAGTTTGACTATTGAAAATTTAATCATTACAAATCATTCAAGAAGCTAATTTTGGTCAAGGAAAAATAGTTAAGAGGTGTCTTGTTACAAGACATATATTTAGTGTAATGCTTTCAAGTTTTTTAAGTGTGATATATACCATTAATAATGTATAATAGTCACCATATGTTTAGTGCAATAGGTACCTCGTTTGAAAGTAACTATCTCCCATTGCTTACTAATTGCTATAATACCTCTACTTAACGACATATTTGGAAGTAATACCATTGTTTTCTTTCCCTTCCCCCCCTAAAAAAAAAATTACCACAATACTCACAATCCTTTTAAAAAATATACATGTTTGGAATAGCACGGAATGCATGTGAGGTTGCTTAATTGTTATGTGCAAGTAATTTATAATAATCTATAAGCTTCTACATTAACAACAATAAGATATAATAAATTTCGTTTGAGAAGTTATCTAAATTTACTCAGAAACATGTAAGTGCACAATTTAGAACTAGAAAGACATATTTAAGATAAAGAAACTCAATAAAACATTATCTTGCCACTGAAGAAATTAATGAAAATGGAGTGAAGAATAGTTAAAATACACTTAAGTTGCTTATATTGAAAGTAAAACAACTCTAGAAGAGTCTCAGTTATGTACCAAACTTTTTACATTTAATTATTTTATTAGAGAGTTTGTCGATCGAAAATTCGAACTTCTTTTTACTAAAGTTCATGAAGGAATTAATATATCGAATTAAGCGTAAACATATATTACCTTAATCCTGCAGTGGAAGACGATTGAACCTTGGCTTTGAATCACTAGTCAAGGAAGGAACTCACTATGCAAAGTATCTTCACAATCGCACTGCCTAAGAGCCCTGGGATCTTTGTGCAGAAAACTGACTCTAGGGAACCCTTGATGTTTATCTGATATCTTTCCTCTCAGACTGGTCCTCTTTTTATATTAGATTGACTAGTAATGGGACTAGGGTTTTGAGGTGGTTAAGCCATCAACTTATGATGTGGATTGGGCCTGCACCCATTATGGGTGTATCATGCCCTAAATCCAAGATCGCCCGCTTATGTATAAGGGAGTGCTTATTTCCCCCTTAAGAAAAATTTGTTTTTCTTTTATTTCTGCACAATCTTCATACTAGGCAAATAAGCTACGCCACCAGCATACTTGTGAGATATTTATGCTATATATATATATAAGGAATATATAGCCTCTCATCGAGAACCACACATGAGCAGTTGGAAATATGCAAGTATTCTAGATGATTTTAATCGCATTTAAGATGTCTCCCAATCTCATCAAGCCATCATATTTCATATTCATAATTATGACCTATATGTCACAATTGGTGCACTGCTGAATAGAAAATAATGAGATTCCGTGAATGATCTTCTTTTTCACATAAGACTCTCAACCAAATCTAACTCATTTTTCTAGATATGTCCTACAAGACCGAATAACTCATGATCCTTCAGCATCAAACTAACATAATGAACATTGAATCGAGTCTCAAGTCACAGACTAGAGTCCTCAGGGTACAAATATAAGCCATAATCTTATAGGGTCTCACACAAATATAAGTAGAGATCTAACTTATAATAACTCAATTGGTCATCTCCTGTACACATGGTGTGAAACATGGGCTACAGCATTCTCTCATTTCCCCTGGAGCATATACCTTCATGGTTCTTTAAGCAAGATACTGTACAAATGATATTTAGATACCTTATTGTCTAAACTGAGTTCCCAAATCTACTCATTAACTTGAACTCACATTTGTCCTCTTCGAGGTAGACTAGGAAAAAATCATTTTTACCCATATATTGCAATGACCTTTTGTCATTATCAGGGTGTCATTTATGACTTTAAGTTAATAGGCTCTCGTAATTATCCTTGTGATAATTTTACTTAAAATTTTATCTCATCTCTTATTGATACTCAAATCAATGGAGTTGGTCACCCCTGTGAGAGAGCTAACGTCACGTCTGCTTGACATGCTTTTCATATTCAAGAATGCACAACAAGCATCCATGAATAAGAACGCATATTCAAATATTCTAGTAAGTGTTAGCAAGATAACTTATTTGAATTTCACAATATTAGACAATCACTTTTAAACGTCCAGAAAACAGTTGGTGAACAACATGCCAATGCGTAGTTGTCATCTACGAAGACTGTTAAGGTCTTATGTGCTTAATAAGAAGATCCCCTTATTCGGGCTAGCTCTATGGCTCTACAACAATTTCCTTCGTAGAAATGTACTTTACGTTCACTCTCTCTTTGTGTACCACCATGTCACTTATAAAATTGAACCTTATGTCCAATCTATTTGGTCTTATGATAATACTCAAGGTCCTTAGCACATGTGATCACAACTTGTCCCGGTAAATATTTACTGGAGAATACTATTTGGTTCACCAACCAAATAATCCAAGTACCTCTTCAACCAAATAGACTCTTGCACTTTTAAGGATAGTCATAAGGTCATCTTATAATCAGACAACATGTGACTGATTCTTGCCACTTTAGCATCATTGCTAAGGCATATCTAGATGTCCATTTCTCATCTAAACCTACCACATTCAAGAGTATTACACGCTTTTAATGTAAATTGTTGCCTATGTACCAAAAGTGCATAATCAGAGCTTCCGTTTAAGTACCTCATGACTTAACTATCTGCCACTATGCTAGTCTTAGGTCTAGTTGATATCTACATGAAAGATACCAAGTCTAACATGTATGTATAATGCATTAGACTTCTTACGACACCTCAGAAAGTAAGTTTTTCTTCCTAATCCTTTTCTAATAAACTGTGGACACATATTATTATAAGGCCTCACCTTTGTTGATGTGGATACTAATAGTGTCATGGTCGTGTGTATTAGATTATTCAAAGACCTTTTTGTGTCATTCTCTTTAGGAAAAAGAACAACCTGTTTGAATACTCTCTCAAAAGCTTTACTTCAAGAGCATACGCTATTGTACCCATGTTAATCATGTCAAAGTTAGATGATGACAGGGCCTTTTGCCTTACTTAGTAACCCTACACCATTTCTAGCTATTAATAAGTCATCCACATATAATGACTTAACTACAAAATTGCTTATGGACTCTTTAGTATTAATCATGGTGTCGCCACTATAGATAACCATACGGTAGAAAAACAAATGGTACACACCAATCTGTTGACGAGACTTTAAGGTCACAATTGACCTCACATGCTCACAAACCTTATGTTTGTTATCCTTTTCAGTGGAACTTCACTTAGTTCCCTTTTGACATTGGTATTTTCACATCCATATGATGTGACTTTAGGTCTAAACTAGTGATAATAGCCATATAAAGGTGAAATTATAATAAAGCACATAATTAAAGGGAAAACCTCTTTGTATTTGATCACATCTTATTGTGTGTGCCCTTTTTGCAACAAGTTGAGCCTAATGCCAACTGTTCCATTAGCCTTACAATATTGAGAACCAATATGTTCTCAAATAACTTTGTTTCCTAAAAGGTCAACTAGCTATTCACCTTCGTTTACTCCATTTTATTTTCGTTGCATGAATCCACTTATCCATAGAAGGGTCGGAAAGGGCATTTGCTCATTTCCATTTTGTAGAATGACATGAAAGTTTCATATACCTCATTACCCAAATGGCATAAAGGAATGCTTTTTGAGAACCATGTCTTCTTAAAGATTCATTTAATCTTAAATTGTTCCGATTGGATTGATTTTACTCCCACTCAAACCAAGATCAATCATCTTGCTCCCACTTGGAACAAGAACAGAATTTGCTCCCACTTGGAAGAAGAATAAGATTTTTTTCATTCACTCTTAATGATGAAAGTAGACCTTGATGATAAATTTATTCATCCTTAACTGAAATGCTCCCACTCGAATGGAAGAATCCGATTCAGTTTAGAGAACCATTAGAGATAAGTTTTTAACTTATCTCACGCTTCTTTGGAAATTCGTTCTTTAAAATGTAATATATATTGGTTAAATTTTAGTTGCACTCCCACTGTCTTATAGCCAATGAGTAACAAAAGTTTTTAAGGCTAGAGTATCCCATAAAGACACTCTTCCTTCCCCTATGACACTTTCATAGGAGGGGTTGCATTCATGATTCATACACCCCTGAGGTCTAAAAGCTCATAGACTAGACTTCAATCCATGACTCATATAAAGTGGTAGCAACTTACTTTGCAAGCACAAAGTTAAGATCGTAAATTGCAACAAAAGGAGATCTCCTTAATAGGAGAGATTCATGAATTTTCTGTAATAATTGATCATATCCTATCAAAGAGCATTCTATTTTCTTTCTCCACAACAACATTTTGTTATAGATGCTTCAGGATAGACCTAATAAACTCTTCACTTTCCATGGCAATATCCATTGAAATAATGCCAACAATATTTTGTAATGATTTGGTCTTTGAGGCCTTAACCTCTAAGGTTTATTTGATCTTCAACCAAGCTCACATGTTTTTTAAAACAACTTATCGCTTGAGACCCATCTGAGGTCATAAACAAGACCAAATCAAGTGAAATGTGATGAAACATAGAAGCTCTATGCATTATTAGCATATTTATTGGACTGTAAAAAAGGGCAACCTGGTGCACAAGTGTCTCGCGTTCATGTAGGGTCCGAGGAAGGACTGCACACAAGGGGTAAATTGTAGGCAGCCTAACCTGACTTTGTTAGTGGTTGATTCTATAGCTCGAACCCCGTGACCTTTTGGTCACACGGAGACAGCCTTATTGGACCATGAATATTCAAATGAATTAACTACAATGGAAATAAGGATTTTAGTAACCTTTAAAAATTAAATGGTTTTCTAATTATTTTTGTTGCCAGACTGTGTTCACAAGTGGGTTAGTCCACTATATTTGCTAACAAATCTTATTTTGTTAGCTTTTGCATATATATGCTTTTGACCCATGTGGCCTACTCTGGCATGACAAATAAACATTTTATACCATCATAACTATGCGAATACAGAAAAACAAATATTTGGATTAATGGAACAAATATCCAATCCATTACAAGCAAACCATCTCTAATAAAGCAGAACTAAAAACTAATGGTGTTCTTAAAAAAAAAAAAAAAAAAAAACTAACTAGGCTTCCATGCTATGAACATTGTAAAATAAAACCAATGTAGCAATATTATTCCAACAAAACTTAGGTGCAAGTATGTTTTCACATAGGATAGGGTATCGACTGTTACGTATTACTAGCTTACATGTTCCGATTCCTCCAACAACCGCATTATTGTTGTCTCGTCATGTATCCTCATCGAACCATGTAAAAACCCGTTAGAAGCCTGATATTGCTTCTTGTTTCCTAACTCTTTGGTTCGAATTCCTGAACCTACAATCCACAGAGGATTGAGTTTTAGAAAGAAAAATACAACTAGTAGCACAAAAGTCACTAGGAGATATTACTAAGTACCTTCTAGGCTCAGGTTCCTCATTGACTGGGCCTTGCCAATCCAGTTCCCTTAGTCCTTTCTTTTAGAACCATTTCTTGAATTAGAGATTGACATGTTCACTTTTGCAACTGTCATTTTAGTGGCCTCTCATCGCTCCTTCTCTAACTCAAGTCATCACCTAATATCCTTGAAAGTAAGGATATACTTAGTTCTAGATAGGACCATCTTAATATGACCCTGATCATTAGGAACTTATTGCTCATCTGCTAATTTATAGCCCATTTCAACTAATTCACCAATCATGTTTGACATGTGCTTCAAGTGCTCCCTCCTGGAGACATACAATCTCTTTTTATAATTTTAAAACCTGATAGTGGGAGACCTAAGTCTAGCAATTGCATCAGCTGATATGATACTTGTAAAATAAAAATATTTTACAATTAGTACAAAAGCACACATATGTCTAATATTTTAGTATCCTCATATCCAATCCATGTAACTTGGTAATAACTGGTAGAGTTAACATACACAAACATAGACCTTAGAGTCAAAAGTTCACATACGGTCCCCAATTATCATTGCAATTTATTAGAACACTCATCACAAATTGAGATATTCTAAAAGAAATTCTTAAATTTCAAAGAGGATATGCGAACCTCATGAATATTTCAAGAAAGTTCAACATATTTCCATAAATATATTAAAATGAATTTAATCATTTCAGGCATAATTTGCATATTTAACAAAATTATCAAAAAAACCCATCTTTTTTGAGAAATTTCAATGTCCTCTCATCTAACTTATTTAGGGAGGGTACATATATAAGCTTTATATGGAACATATGAAACATATTCTCATAATATGTGACATACTTTTCATGAATTTCAATCAAACATATATACTCATTACATATCACATGATATGCAATTGCAAACAAATGAGCTAAACATCATAGATATTTCACATAATATTTCCACTGAAATTAATCTCAATGATATCAAATCAATGTGCTCATATTTCTCATGAAATTTAATAAGAATGAAATATGCTCAAAATAAAAGATTTTGTAAGAATCACATTATATTTTATTTTAAAAAAATAGATATCGAGCATCACAAATATGTACTCACAAAAAAGAGAATATTTGAGAAATCTCATAAGAAATTTCAATCAAATTATATAAATTCAGAAGCCACATACTTTATCAAAACTTTTATGCTTAGTCAACCCTTCTGGTTAGCTAGTCAACCTTTCTGGTCAACTATATTCAAAGTCATACCCTTTTTAACCCACATTTTTTTTATAGAATTAAAACAAAAGAAAAGGAAGTGAGGGGTCACGGTGACCCATCGGCCAAACTAATGCCAAAACGTTAGTTTTCTACTCAAATTCATACAAATTGCCTATTATGATCCATCCTAAATGTATTTTAGGATTGATTCACAGAATAAATGGTGAAAATAAGCAATAATTGATGCTCAAATTGAGTTTTATTGCGCCAAAATAGTGCAGTACTACCGGTGACATTTTCGCGCAATTTCGGTCAAATTCTGGTGAAAAGGGGGCGAATTCCAGAGGGGTTTTGCTCATTACTTCATGGTCGCCAAAAGGCACATATCAATTGTAAGAAACAATGACCAAAAAAGAAAAAAATCAAGTTCAAACACGCGAACCCTAACCCTAAATTTCACCAGGTAAGGTTTGCATTTGCCGGCCAAATTTCGGTACATATCATGAAATTAGTTTAGGGCTTTTTTCCTGAACTTTTTTGACAAATCAATCGCTTGAATTAATGGCCAACATTGATCAAAATCGATCAAAAAATTTCGTAAAACACGAACCCTTTTACCCTTGAACATGCACGATAATATTTTGTTAAATTCTGGTCAAATTTCTGGTGCGCAGTCCAAATTAATGGGGGGCTTTCACTCTAAATTTTATGGGTAACAAAAACCACAATCCAATTGTAAGAAATAATGGCCAAAATTGATCAATCCGAACCCTAACCCTAATTTTGCTGAGAATTGTTTCCGAAAAAATGGGCCCAAAAATAAGCCAGATTCATCGAATTCTCGAGGGCTTTTGCAAAAATTACAAGCTAAGCATGAATTCATCATCAATTGACAAAAAATTTATCCAAATTCGATCCAATATCGAGCTTTAGTGCTTGACTTAAGCTATCAAAGCAAGTGGCTACTTGTTTGCCAAGATTCAAGCAATTATTCGATCAAATTGACCAACAGAATTAGGGCTTTTGGTCAAAATCGAGTGATTACGGCATTCCATACATCAATTCGCAAGTTAATCGAATGAAATCATCGATTCAAGAAATCAAATTAGGGTTTGACATGCAAAGAACCCTAGAATTTTGAATCACAATTATTCCCAAATTACACAGCTAAATTATACATGTAATATATCAAATTAGACCTCTCTTTAAGCTCTATCAAAATCCAGAACTTCGCAAAAAAACATTAAGGATTTGCACATGAAATAATGGCATGAAGGAGTCAAGTTTGTTGAACAACAAAACAAGAACAAAATACACTCATGTGGCCATTTTCATGCTTAGGCACAAATTACGAGAGTAAATCCAAGTAGGAAAGAAGCCAATTGGATCTAATACGAATGAGGAATTAATAAATCGAATTAAGCATCAACAAATTATCTTAATTATGCAGTGGAAGACGATCAAACCTTGGCTTTGAATCACTGGTCGAGGAAGGAACTCACTATATGGAGTACCTTCACAATCTCAGAGCCTAAGAACCCTAGGGTTTTTTATGCAGAAAACTCACTTTAGAGAACCTTCTATGTTTCCTTCATATCTTTCCTCTAAAACTAGTCCCCTTTTTATATTATAATGTGGATTGGGTCTACACCTCTTATAGGTGTATCAGGCCCTAAATCCAGCTGTTCATATTATGACAAATTTGAAAAAATTGATTTTCAAGAAACAAATCATGGTTTTTTTAATTGTCTGATTCAAATATAGAAGGGCTAACATGTTTGTCGTGGTACCTTCTCTGTTAAACTTGATTAATATGAACATTTTGAACTTTTTTGTGGGAACTGGAATGTTGGTGGCGGGGCTATGTGCAACACCCTGGGATTTTTTTAATCCCCTTCGTTAAGCCGATTTATATCGTTATAAATTGAAGTAATATTGATATAGTCTGCCCGAGCTCTGTTTTTATTTATATCGTTATAGATTGAAGTAATATCGATATAGTCTGCCCTAGCTCTGTTTTTATTGAAAAGAAGATTAGTATTCTCATTATTATTCGTTTTATTGGTATTAAGGATTATTATCGGGTACTACATTGAGCAGATTCCCGAATACGACTAGAATGTCGAACCTTGAGAATCATCCTGTAATTTATTGAATCGAACCTTAATATAATCAAAAGGTGAATAATTACCTACGATTATATTAATGGTTACGGTTTAAGATTAAGAGGTCAGAAAAGTTGATTTATGGTACAGTAGGTTGGTGTTTTTATCAGTAGACAAAACAAAAAAAAAAAGGAAAAAGGGGGCCGAAGCCCCTTTTTCTTTCTCAGATAGCAAAATCGCGAAAAGGGGGGGAGGAAACATCGCGAAGAGAGGGGAGGGGGGAGCTCCTCGAACCCAGCCCCGTGAGCCACCACACATGCCGGTGGAGAGAAAGAGAGGGGGGTGAGGCGTCGGCGGGGAGGGCAGCCGACCGCGGCCAAGGGCGGTTCACGCGACCCCCGAACTGCAACCAACAAGAGAGAGACAGACGGCGAAGGGAGGAGCCCGCGACCGCCGCCAGCACGACACCCTCGCCGGACGCCGGCGATACGACGGTGAACGGAATAAGCAAAGGGAGAGAGAGGTAGCAGCAACGGCAAGAATCGAGCCCACACCGAGCCAACCCAAATCAAGCCCTAAAGTGGATCCTTTAGCTTGGATTCGTGGTGGGTTTCCTCTTCCTCCCATTTATTGTTGACTTTGATGCAAGTTTATCGATTATAGTTCATTCAGGTTGAATTGGAACTGATTATTTATGACGTGAGGAAACGGTAGTGTAAACTGAACGATGACTAGTATATATTGATCACATTGACCAAGTTTATCGATTATATATAGTTTCTCGATTATGTGAAATGCATTCAATTATATATATAGTTATCGAATTATAATCGGTTATATGGGGGTTATTCGATTTTATAATGATCTATCGATTTATATGAAGCTTAGCGATTCATCGACGTATATGAAGTTTATCGATTCATCGATTTATGAAGTTTATCGATTTAATGATTATATGAAGTTTAGTGATCAGATATAGTCTATTGATCATATGAAGTTTAGCAATTATGTACATAGTTTATCGATTATATAAAAATTATCAATCATAGCAAGTTTAATGATTATATATCGTTATCAAATATAGAAGGTTAATTGAGTCTATAAAGCTTATTGATTTATATGTGGTTTGTCGATTTTCTAAAGTTTATTGATTCATACGTAGTTCATTTATTATATATAGTCTGTCGGTTATATAAAGTTATCGACTATATAAAGTTTATCGATTATATATAGTTCATTGATTACAGGTATTCATCGTTTATAAGGCTTGCATAGACATGATATAGTTATGAATGCTTATTTATCTGATTTCTAAGCATTCCTAATTGTTTTATCGGCCACATGTTTCATTGACAAGTCATTGGTAATGGAACTACCTTAACTAATTGGATCGATGAGATTTCGATTGGCTTCTTAGCTTAACCAACCCAGTACCGCCCTAGAAGTTTCCATGTAACTTCAACTTTTATGTTTCAAAACTCAATATTTCATTTCGCTGCCAGAAGGCAGAGAATTCAAAGCTCAGTATTTCATTTGTCTGCCAGAAGGCAGAGAATTAAAGCTCAGTTTTTCATTTCTCTGCCGTTAGGCAGAGAATTCAAAGCTCAGTATTTCATTTCTCTGCCAGAAGGCAGAGAATTCAAAGCTCAGTATTTCATTTCTCTGCCAGGAGGCAGAGAATTAAAGCTCAGTTTTTCAGCAGAGAATTCAAAGCTCAGTATTTCATTTCTCTGCTAGAAGGCAAGGAATTCAAAGCTCAGTTTTACAGAGAATTCAAAGCTCAGTATTTCATTTCTATGCTAGTAGGCAGAGAATTCAAAGCTCAGGATTTCATTCCTCTGCCAGTAGGTAGAGGATTCAAAGTTCACAGTTTCATAATTTTGCCAGTAGGCATAAGTTGAAGTTACATGTTTCATAGCTATGGTAATATGTAGTAGAGTCATACGTTATAAAGCCCGACGACGGGTAGAGAAATGTGGTCAAAGGAGACTCTCAGTTCCTATGATGGCTTATAAAAGGTTATACCTTTAAGAAACAGGAATGTGAAGTTTAAAGGTCATTTTGCTACATTATTGGTAAATAGTTTACTAATCACATAACCTAGTTCTATGCCTCATTTTATGGTTATCATTCCATGTTTTCCCACAGAAATCTATTCTTGCATATGACCGGCTACAGTGTGGTATAGTAAAGTCATTAGTTTAGAGATTGTATCGCATTGAACATGGTGGCTATTCTAGTGTCATTGCTAAGTTCATATAGCTTACCACCTGACAGCATCTTTAAGGAAATCTTAATGATTCTGTACGAGTTAAATTATATGACCTAAAATCAGCTTCGCTAATGTATTGAGCATCATGTATAAAGTTTTAGCGATTGAGGAGCCTTTTGTAACAGATATCCCAGCCAGGGGTATTTGCGGGCTAAACCACTCTATTTTCATTGTGTTTATGAGTTCATATGAAGGTCTCCTGGTAAGTTTATTAAGTATAGCTACTGTCGAGTTTAAACGGGTGGTGCAAAGGCTTTTTCTCTTACATTGTGATTGGAACATACTCTACGATAGGTGGGCTCTTCAAAGAGAAGGAATTACAAATGGTTGTTGTAAGTTATTATTGTATTTAAGTATTGTTTTAGGAAAAGGGGTTACCCACTGAGCGCTAATTGCTCATTTCCAATTCTTACTGTTGCCTTCCCAGGTCTCTGAAATCCCACGTAAGCCGATACGGAGTCATTGCTGTTCTAGGAGCAAAGTTACTTGTTCTATAAGTGAGAGCTGCAAGTTGTATTGTGATGTATGGTTTATTGTTATGTAATTTAAGTCCTTGTGTGCCTGTGTTGCATATCATCTAGAGTCGCACCGTACGGCCATGTGAGCCGATCATCGGTTAGCTAAGATTGTTTATAATTGGAATGTAACCCCAATACTCCAGACGTGTGGTCCGTGGAGTTGTGCCATTATTTTAGTATTGAACTGCGCTGGTTGATATGCTCCGAGTGGGTGGCCCGTAGAGCCGTGAACTTCGGCGGGTAGCCGTTGAGTTGATTTTATTATTGCGTTTAATTGCAGAGAATTCAATGTAAGGCTTTAAGCCTGGGAAATGGTCAGTTTTCAGGGGAAACTCTGTCCGTTTCGTCCCAGGATTTAAAGAAAAACGCTAACACTCCTAGCCATAGGGTTGGGGTCGTTACAAATGGTATCAGAGCAGGGTCCTGTGACCATAGGTCGCGACCTACGCCATGCATTGCATATAGCTGTTTAAGAATGCTACATGATGAGGTGTTATTAGATGTGCCTTTGTGTACAGATGTGCTTTGGTATAGTGGTAATTGTGTCTAGCAAGCAAATGACTCATTCTTTCAAGTGCGCAACTTATTCAATGGTATAGTTAAACCTTGTTGTTATGTCTAAAGACGTGCAGTTGTGTAGCAATGATATTCGGGTCTCGTTCTTTGGGCATAAGTCTTTAGGCGTGACTAAAGGTATTGGATGCTTATATGCCCAATGACCAGTTGATTACTCCCCGGACTGGAGGCTCTTTGGGACAAGACCCTATAATGTGGCATACATGTCAGCATCTTCTTCAATATTGTGACGTGCACGTCAGTGTGAATGCTAACGCCATGTGTATATGGCCTTAACTTGGATTGTTATGTACATAGGGAGGCATCTTTGTATCCTAGCATGTAACCATTGTTACCCTTGAGTCGGCTCAGCGTCATGCTCGTTGTGGGCTTAATAATGCACCTGCCATATCCACCCTGACACACCCAGAAGGGAGATAAAAGAGAGAATCTGACAGACTTTGGAATTGTTATGCTACATGTATCACCTCGCTGCTATCTGAGGCAAAGATTTATGCCTTTTTAACATTGTTTATGCACCAACACCAAGTGCAGAAGCTAGCATGACTCATAGCAAAGGGGTAGAACCTTTCCATCCATACTAAGAGTGCCTTGGGCCTTTATAGTTACCTTATGCGACCAACGCACTGCAAAGCATCGACCTATGTTTATAAGACCATTGATGTCATTATCCTTATTATTATTACTAGGAACTCAGGGTTATGCACAGTATAGCAAGCATATACGCCTGTGTGGGTGGCTTAACATAGACTCTGGAATTTCGAGGACGAAATTCTTTTAAGGGGGGAAGGCTGTAACACCCTGGGATTTTTTTTATCCCCTTCGTTAAGCCGATTTATATCGTTATAAATTGAAGTAATATCGATATAGTCTGCCCGAGCTCTGTTTTTATTTATATCGTTATAAATTGAAGTAATATCGATATAGTCTGCCCCAGCTCTGTTTTTATTGAAAAGAAGATTAGTTTTCTCATTATTATTCATTTTATTAGTGTTAAGGATTATTATCGGGTACTACATTGAGCAGATTCCCGAATACGACTAGAATGTCGAACCTTGGGAATCATCCTGTAATTTATTGAATCGAACCTTAATATAATCAAAAGGCGAATAATTACCTACGATTATATTAATAGTTATGGTTTAAGATTTAGAGGTCAGAAAAGTTGATTTATGGTACAGTAGGTTGGTGTTTTTATCAGTAGACAAAACAAAAAAAAAATGGAAAAAGGGGGCCGAAGCCCCTTTTCTTTCTCAGACAGCAAAATCATGAAAAGGGGGGGAGGAAGCATCGCGAAGAGAGGGGAGGGGGGAGCTCCTTGACCCCAGCCTCGTGAGCCACCACACATGCCGGTGGAGAGAGAGAGGGGGGTGAGGTATCGGCGGGGGGAGCAGCCGACCGCGGCCAAGGCCGGTTCACGCGACCCCGAACTGGAACCAGCAAGAGAGAGACAGACGGCGAAGGGAGGAGCCCGCGACCGCCGCCAGCACGACACCCTCACCGGACGTCGGTGATACGACGGTGAACAGAATAGGCAAAGGGAGAGAGGGGCAGCAGCAACAGCAAGAATCGAGCCCACACCGAGCCAACCCAAATCAAGCCCTAAAACGGATCCTTTCGCTTGGATCCGAGGTGGGTTTCCTCTTCCTCCTATTTATTGTTGACTTTGACGCAAGTTTATCGATTATAGTTCATTCTGGTTGTAATAGTCCAACCCTATATTATATTTATTCTTTTCATTAATCTATGTGATTAATTTCGTCGCATTTAAATCATTGTTTCCTTTGTTATTTCAAGTGGGAAAATCTAATGGGCCTCACCTTGCAATTCGAGTTTTGTTTTGTGAAATCATCGAAATTAGACCTTGATATTTATGAATTAAGTGATTTAATTATTTTTAGGACAATCACAAACTTTTGAAAAAAAAAAACAATATTTCACAAACGCACTCGGTTTCAGTTCTTTCTCAAAACCAAGCCCATTTAGGGCCGTTTGCGATGCAACAAGTCTTGAACCTCATTTGTTTAGCTAATCTCACTTAATTAAGCCTTAATCAAGCATGCTTTTCTTGACTTTTCTCTTTCAATTTTCAGCCAAGTAAATTGAAATATAAATTGTAAACTTTTTCATTTTGGTTCATTTTTAACCAAGCCTTTTTGTGAGCTTCTCTCTCTTCCCTCTCCTCCTTCTCTCTACACGGCCACAGCAGAAAACCAGCACCATTTCAGCCACCTTCAACCACCAAAAAAAACCCACCAAACATCCCTACTCACCACCCCCAAACATCCCTTTCACTTTCATAGACATCAAGCATCATTTCTAGCAACTTTCTCAAGCACAAAGTAAGTGTTCTTTTGACCCCTATGTTGATTTGTGTTTTGATTCTTGATCTTGTTGATTTTTGGTTCTTCTTATGGTTGTTTTAGTGATGGATCATGCTGTTTTTGAGGTCTTAAGAACCTTCTTGTTGATGGATTAAGGTAGAGATGAAGTTAGGGTTAGGGTTTCATCTTGTTCATGCAAGTTACTTGTTCAAGTGAGGTTTATTGCTTGTTTTATCCTTGTTTTGGCTTATGTTTTAATATAATGAAGTTTGTTGTGGTGTTTATGGTGTTTGGGAAAAGATGGAAGTGAGTTCAAGTTAACCCAAAGCTAGGGTTTTGTTCAAAATGCATGATTTGGACCAACTAATGCTAAATGTGTGGTGTGTGAGTATATGTGACTAAAAAGGGAGCTTTATTTGATATGAATATGAAAAGAAATTATGTATGGTGTTTTTTTATGAGGTTGGGATGTACCAAAGTATATTTACACACTCTTAAAAAGGAGTTTGGGTTGAGGATTGGTGAAAAACATGAAGGAAAACACTAAAGCAGTGCTGCTGGAATTTTCAGAAAAACAGGGCAGGCTTTGAAAGGAAACTGGTAATGATCGGCCAATCCAAATATTCTGATTTTTGGTGGGGAGCTAGGTCCGTGTGTTGGCTTCAAAATGACTCTTGAATCGCATCAATAGGAGGTCTGTGGAAAAAGTTATGGTCATTTTACCGAACCTGTGCAGGATGGGTTTAAAACTGACATGTTAGTGTTCTAGCCCCTTTTTAGGAGACCTAGCATGGGAGTCATGTTTTGAGTCCTTGGTGAAAGTTTTAGAGGCCTTTCTAAGCTATTTATATTGGGGTCTTACGTCCTATTCAGAGGTCGGGACAATAAGTTATGGGTTATTCTTCCCATACCCTCCTTTGAAAACCAAATGTTCTAAATTAGCTACCATGTCTCACTTCTCATTTTTTTAGTTTACATCAATGTCTTTTTGGTTACTCATGAACCGTTGTGCAAAAGCTCTTCATAAGCCAGTTTTATTTAAAATTATCAGTTATTAAAACATGATCGTTTCTAACCTTATGTTCCTATAATGGACTTTTGAGAAGAATCAAGGCCTAAGCTTCCATTTTCTTCACTTTTGTATATCTCATTCCTCTGTGCATTAACATTTAAAACTTCCAGGTACGTTTATTGCCTGTATCTTTAGTACTCAGCATGCATTTATCAAAATCATAATATTTTGATAAGCACATCAATGAATCATTTTAATCAGTGTTTCATCACATAATTGGTGACCCCGTCAGTTATCAGTTACAGGGCATTGCCCTCAGTTACCCGCGCGGCTTCAGGCCAGGTCCCTCGGTCGGCTTGGCAGGTGTACACCTATTCACAGATCGTAACAGTTACTAAAGGGGTGCACTAGCAGATAATAATCCGCAATACAGTTTTATATACATCTCATTCCCCATTTTCACTTAAAATAAATTGCAAGTGGGCCCTAAATTACTTTCCAATGAACCTTTAACAGTACAGGGATGCATGTACTGAGTTTTGGCTCACAGGTCGAAATATTTTTATGTTTTGTTTTAGGAAAATGTTCAGTGAATCACCCCGAGGTGGGCAGGGAGGCCGGAGATGCCAAATGAGACAAACCATTCTTGTGGTTAACGGTGTGGGAGAGCTAAGATGCTATCTTAGCATATGGTGATGTATTTTGGAGGCTGAAGTACATTTAAGTTAAATTATGTATTTTGATATTGCGACTGTATTTCTGAATCAAGTTATGTAAGGTTGTGTTATCCTTGGGATGTTAGAACTTTTTTGTATATAATTAAATGGTTTGGGTGTTATGATGGTGTATACCCTATTATGGGGTAACCTTTGGATTAAGATAAATCTTCATGTTTAATGCAAGCCTTGTCCTTCATGGACGGCGGTAACGCCCCGTTCATTGAGTCATTGTATCTTATTGGTAATCTTAAGCAGATGGAAACAGGAAATGGATCATGTATACTTGGGGTGTTACAGATTTGGTATCAGAGCCAGGTTTAGATTTTCTTGAGGAAAGTAGAGTGAGAACCTCTGGGGTGAGTATTTGAATGGTGTAGTGATGGGGAAGCTATCTATAGTCTATTGCTAGAATGATATTGATATTAAGAGCGTAATATCGATATTAGACTGTCAGTTGCTTTCATTTGTAAGCTTTTTGTTTATGGATGTGCATACCTCTTACATATGTGTTTTTCTTTTGTTAGATGGACCCTTATGGTGTTAATATGCTACCGGGGGGCTCTATGATAGCTCATATTTCCTTGCTACACATGAGTATGGAAGGACATGCACAGGACCCTTATTCTGAGTTTCACAGTATTACCGTCCGTGCCCAGAGACTGCTTGAGTCCTTACCTCCGGTTGGCCCGTGGGTGGAATTTAGGCAGCGTTACCACAACTTTATGATGACAGGGAACCCAGGCTTGGACGGACCTAGGTTTCAGGCCCAGGGGGCGTGGATGACTCTCACTACGGAACTGTTATTGAGAGAGGAGTTCGAATTGAGGGGACTGACTATGGAAACTCTTCAGCATGTTTTCCCCCTATATCAGGTCCACCCTCCACCTGTAGCCCCGGTACCAGCACAGGGGCCACCCTCCCCGCCAGCACCAGCACAGGGGCCACCCATTCCACCCACACCAGCCACCCCACTGATGCCCGATAGCCCTGGGGAGGCTTACGTAGTAATAGACATCCCTAGCACCCCAGAAGTGGTGGTGATTAGCTCTGAGGATGAGGACCACCAGGGCGACGAGGACGGTCCAGAGGAGGATGATCCAGAGGAGGAGGATTCCGAGGAGGATCAAGATAGTGATGAGATGGGGATAGACCCGCAAGGGGAACAAGAGGCAGACGAGTTGATGATGGGACTAGGGGAGGAGCCTGAGCCACAGATTCAACAGGAGGTCGATGGTGCCGAATCAGAGGCATCTATGAGTAGCTTTGATTCAGGTGAAGAACCTGATGATGAGTCTGACCCCGATTACGATCCATCCATGGATCGTTAGGTGGTTCTATAGGCTAGCCTAGTGATTTTATTTTGAGTCCTGTATGTAGTAATGGTTTGGCTGGATTGGATCATTACATTTTGTGGGGCATCTGGCATTGTATATAGTTAGTCCAATCCTCGCCAACCAGGATGATATAGTCCGTACCTTGTTTTTGGGGTTATGTCACGGACTTAGTGCATAGGGGCTATTTAGTTTTAATGATACGGAAAGAGTTAGAGTTAGTCTTGCGTACTTAGCTTGGTGTACGGTACTTTTGTTGCTCATGTATATAAATCAACGATGTTTGTAAGTAAGCAGTGTTGAAATGATAATGCTTTAAGTTATGATATAATCTGATATGTCTGGAGGTTCTAGTGTTTGAATTGCTTTATTTACTATATGTTCAGAATGTCCCAGTCAGTACACAACAACATGGAGGTTCAGGTAGAGGATGATATGGAACAAGGCCAGGGATCGGGTGATCAAGCCTCCTGCGAGGAACCACAACATGGGGACACGCCACCATTGCCCTCTGTATTAGCTAGCAACTTAGGAGACCCAAGTTATTGGCCAACCTTAGTTGCTGAATTAATGAAGCGAATTCCCCAAGTACCTGTTGAAACCCCTCCTAAAGAGGATAAATTGGCAGACAGGGTAGCACGGCGCAACCCTAAAGTTTATAATGGATCTTATGATCCAGTAGTGTTAGAAGAATGGATAAGGGGAATGGAGAAAGTTTTCGCCGTAGTTGGGGTACCAGAAGAAAAGAAAATGAATATTGGGACGTATTATCTGTCAGGTGAAGCTGACATTTGGTGGAGTACTGTGAAGGATAAACTCCTAGGGCCTGAATTCACTTGGAATAAATTTTTAGTGGAGTTGAGGGCGAAATTTTACCCAGCTGTGGTGCAAAGGCAAAAGGAGAAGGAATTTATGGAGTTGAAAATGAGTGGCAACATGTCTGTGATGCAATATGCTAGTAAGTTCACAGAACTATCTAGATTTGTCCCTGAATTTGTATCCTCTGAAAGGTTAAAGATGAGAAGGTTCGAGGAAGGTTTGGCCTTCTACATTCGGAATCAGTTAGCGGGGCAACCAATTTTGACTTGTCAAGAATTATATGAGCGAGCAGCTGAAGTAGAACGAGTGAAGACGGAATTGAGAACTCTGAACCCAATTAACCATAAGAGAAAGGGGTTTGAACGGGGGACTCCTAGTGAAAGTGTGAATCAGATCCAGAAAAAGCCTACTCCACTTCCCTCTAAGAGCCGTCCTATGGGCTCGTCAGTACCCGTAACCTGTGCGAAGTGTGGAAGAACAAATCACACCACTCCTGAATGCCGAGTTGGCAGCAACAAATGCATGTGGTGTGGAAGTCCTGAACACCTCATCACTGCATGCCCCCGCCGACTGAAAGCTGTAGACAGAGGCGTAGCAAAACCTTTGGCTCTGCCCCGCCAGGGACCCCCACCTACAAGGCCTGCAGTTGCAGGAAGGGCATTCGTGATGAACAAAAAAGAAGCTGCTACCTCTGGTACGGTAGTCACTGGAACTCTCTTTTTAAATTTAAAGCCATTTTGTGAATTATTTGATTCAGGCGCCACTCATTCTTTTATATCTACCCAATCCGCTATACAATTGGGTCTGGAAAACAAGAGGATGGGAACCAATTATAAAATTAAGCTGCCCAACAACTCTGTGATTGAGTGCCCTCTCGCTTATGAATCTGTCCCCATTATTATTGGTGAAGCTACCTTCCCTGTGGATTTGATTCAATTTGACTTGTCTGATTTTGATATCATTTTGGGAATGAATTGGTTACATACTTATGGAGCCAAAATTGACTGTGAAGATCTTAAGGTTATTTTGAAGGATGAGAAAGGGAGAAAAGTGTGTTTTTATGGGCAGAAAGAGACAAAATCTTGCTCTTTGATTTCCGCTATGAAAGCAAGCAAGCTGTTATATCGGGGTGTATTGGGTATTGGTGTTATGCTATTGACTCCCTAACGAAAGAAGAGAAAGCGGAGAATATACCTGTAGTTTGTGAATTTGAAGATGTTTTTCCTGAAGAGTTACCAGGACTACCCCCACAAAGGGAAATTGATTTTGGAATCGAATTAATTCATGGGGCTAACCTATTTCGAAAACTCCATATCGTATGGCCCCAACTGAGCTTAAGGAATTAAAGATTCAACTAGATGAACTGTTACAGAAAGGCTTCATCAGGCCAAGTGTGTCACCATGGGGGGCTCCAGTGTTGTTTGTTAAGAAAAAGGATGGAACCTTAAGACTCTGTATTGATTACAGGGAGTTGAACAAGATTACCATCAAAAACAAATATCCTCTGCCAGGAATAGATGATTTGTTTGATCAACTCCAAGGAGCAGGAGTATTCTCTAAGATTGATTTGAGGTCAGGGTACCATCAACTTAGGATTAAGCCTGAGGACATTCCTAAGACAGCATTCAGGACCAGGTATGGTCACTATGAGTTCACAGTGATGCCTTTTGGTCTCACTAATGCTCCTGCAGCCTTTATGGATCTTATGAACAGGGTTTTCAGGCCTTATTTAGACAAGTTTGTCGTGGTATTCATAGATGATATCCTTATCTATTCTAAGGATGATAAGGAACATGCTGATCAATTGCGGATAGTATTGCAAACTTTGAGGGAACATCAACTCTACGGCAAATTAAAGAAATGTGAATTTTGGTTGGAGGAAGTAGTATTTTTGGGGCATGTGATTACCAAAGAAGGAATTAAGGTTGACCCCCAAAAGGTGAAAGCAATCACAGAATGGCCAAGGCCTACCAACGTCACAGAGATTAGAAGCTTTTTGGGTTTAGCAGGCTATTATCGAAGATTCGTTAAAGATTTTTCAAAAATAGCATCACCCCTCACCAATCTACTGAAGAAGGTGAATAAGTTTGAGTGGACTGAACGGTGTGAGGAAGCTTTCCAAGAGCTAAGGCAGCGTCTCACTACCGCCCCAATCCTAACTCTACCAAGGGAAGGAAAAGAGTATACTGTATATAGTGATGCTTCGAAGAATGGTTTGGGGTGCGTACTAATGCAGGAGGACAAAGTAGTAGCTTATGCCTCTCAACAACTCAAGCCATATGAGAAGAACTACCCTACCCATGACCTGGAGTTAGCAGCTGTGGTCTTTGCATTGAAAATTTGGAGACATTATTTATATGGGGTATTGTGCAAGATCTATACTGATCATCAAAGTTTAAAGTATATCTTCACCCAGAAGGAGCTCAATTTGAGACAGCGGCGTTGGCTTGAGTTGCTTAAGGACTACGATTTGCAAATTCAATATCATCCTGGTAAAGCAAATGTGGGGGCAGATGCTCTAAGTAGGAAAGCGCAACATAGCTCGAACACTGTGATGATCACTCAATTGAATCTCTTAAGAGAACTGGAGTCCTTTGGGATTCAATTGGTGTCCCATGGGCAAACGAAGGCTCGTTTATCAGTACTCACTTTACAGCCTTCTTTAGAGGAGGAAATACGACTGAATCAGGAAAGTGATCCCGAACTTCAAAGGATAAAACAAAATTTAGAGAATGGGAAATCTCCGGGATTTGTAGTACATGAGGATGGGACTCTGAGGTTCCAGAATCGTCTATGTGTGCCCAAACATGGGGAATTAAGAAAGCAGATCCTAGAAGAGGCTCACAATACTCGTTATTCAGTGCATCCAGGAGGCACCAAGATGTACAGAGATCTGAGACAATATTTTTGGTGGAATAATATGAAGAAGGACGTTGCAGAATATGTGGATAGGTGTCTAATTTGTCAGAAAGTTAAAGCCGAGCATCAGCGTCCTGTGGGTGAACTACGACCCTTAGAAATTCCAACATGGAAGTGGGATTCGATTTCGATGGACTTTGTTATGGGTTTACCGCTTTCTGCCACGAAAAAGAATGCTATCTGGGTCATAGTTGATCGACTCACAAAGTCAGCTCATTTTCTGCCCATCAAGGATACTTGGGGAGTTGAAAAACTAGCTCAACTGTATGTCAAGGAGATAGTCCGTCTACATGGGATTCCTTTAGACATAGTCTCAGATAGGGATCAAAGGTTCCAAGCACGTTTCTGGCAAGCGCTTCAAAAAGCCTTTGGAACCAAACTAAACTTCAGTAGCTCCTATCACCCAGAAACAGATGGACAAACTGAAAGGGTAAACCAAATTGTGGAAGACATGCTGAGAGCTTGTGTATTGGAGTTTCAAGAGAAGTGGGAAGATGACTTGCCTCTGGTGGAATTCTCTTATAACAACAGCTATCAATCCACCATCAAGATGGCCCCATTTGAGGCTCTGTATGGAAGAAAACGTAGAACCCCATTGTGCTGGAGTGATTTGGATGAGGCACTGATTATAGGTCCTGAAATGATTCAAGAGACCACTGAAACCATAAGAAAGATTCAGGAACATATCAGAATTACCCAAAGTCGACAGAAAAGTTATGCAGACAAAAGAAGAAGACCTCTGGAGTTTCAAGTAGGTGATAAAGTTTTTCTGAAGGTTTCACCAACTAGAGGTGTTAAGAGGTTCGGAATACGGGGAAAATTGAGCCCAAGATATATTGGACCTTACGAAATCATTGAACAGTTAAATCCTGTAGCTTATCGGCTAGATCTGCCTATAGAGCTTGAGCATGTACATAACGTGTTCCATGTCTCTCAGCTTAAGAAATACATTCCAGATCCAGATCATACCATTGTATCTGAACCGATTGATATCGCTGAAGATCTAGTATATGAGGAACGTCCTGTTCAAATACTAGATCACAGGATTAAACAACTGCGCAATAAGCAGATCCCATTGGTCAAAGTACTATGGTCAAACCACACCTCCCAGGAAGCCACCTGGGAGACCGTAGAGGCTATGAGAACTGCATATCCATATTTATTTGAGGTAATTCCTGTATGATGAAATTCGTCAGTTTCGAGGACGAAACTTTTTAAGGGGGGGAGACTGTAATAGTCCAACCCTATATTATATTTATTCCTTTCATTAATCTATGTGATTAATTTCGTCGCATTTAAATCATTGTTTCCTTTGTTATTTCAAGTGGGAAAATCTAATGGGCCTCACCTTGCAATTCGAGTTTTGTTTTGTGAAATCATCGAAATTAGACCTTGATATTTATGAATTTAGTGATTTAATTATTTTTAGGACAATCACAAACTTTTGAAAAAAAAAAAAATATTTCACAAACGCACTCGGTTTCAGTTCTTTCTCAAAACCAAGCCCATTTAGGGCCGTTTGCGATGCAACAAGTCTTGAACCTCATTGGTTTAGCTAATCTCACTTAATTAAGCCTTAATCAAGCATGCTTTTCTTGACTTTTCTCTTTCAATTTTCAGCCAAGTAAATTGAAATATAAATTGTAAACTTTTTCATTTTGGTTCATTTTTAACCAAGCCTTTTTGTGAGCTTCTCTCTCTTCCTCTCCTCCTTCTCTCTACACGGCCACAGCAGAAAAACCAGCACCATTTCAGCCACCTTCAACCACCAAAAAAACCACCAAACATCCCTACTCACCCCCCCCAAACATCCCTTTCACTTTCATAGACATCAAGCATCATTTCTAGCAACTTTCTCAAGCACAAAGTAAGTGTTCTTTTGACCCCTATGTTGATTTGTGTTTTGATTCTTGATCTTGTTGATTTTTGGTTCTTCTTATGGTTGTTTTAGTGATGGATCATGCTGTTTTGAGGTCTTAAGAACCTTCTTGTTGATGGATTAAGGTAGAGATGAAGTTAGGGTTAGGGTTTCATCTTGTTCATGCAAGTTACTTGTTCAAGTGAGGTTTATTGCTTGTTTTATCCTTGTTTTGGCTTATGTTTTAATATAATGAAGTTTGTTGTGGTGTTTATGGTGTTTGGGAAAAGATGGAAGTGAGTTCAAGTTAACCCAAAGCTAGGGTTTTGTTCAAAATGCATGATTTGGACCAACTAATGCTAAATGTGTGGTGTGTGAGTATATGTGACTAAAAAGGGAGCTTTATTTGATATGAATATGAAAAAAAATTATGTATGGTGTTTTTGTATGAGGTTGGGATGTACCAAAGTATATTTACACACTCTTAAAAAGGAGTTTGAGTTGAGGATTGGTGAAAAACATGAAGCAAAACACTAAAGCAGTGCTGCTGGAATTTTCAGAAAAACAGGGCAGGCTTTGAAAGGAAACTGGTAATGATCGGCCAAGCCAAAAATTCTGATTTTTGGTGGGGCGCTAGGTCAGTGTGTTAGCTTCAAAATGACTCTTGAATCGCATCAATCCGAGGTCTGTGGAAAAAGTTATGGCCATTTTACCGAACCTGTGCAGGATGGGTTTAAAACTGACATGTTAGTGTTCTAACCCCTTTTTAGGAAACCTAGCATGGGAGTCATGTTTTGAGTCCTTGGTGAAAGTTTTAGAGGCCTTCCTAAGCTATTTATATTGGGGTCTTACGTCCTATTCGGAGGTCGGGACAATAAGTTATGGGTTATTCTTCCCATACCCTCCTTTGAAAACCAAATGTTCTAAATTAGCTACCATGTCTCACTTCTCATTTTTTTAGTTTACATCAACGTCTTTTGGTTACTCATGAACCGTTGTGTAAAAGCTCTTCATAAGCCAGTTTTATTTAAAATTATCAGTTATGAAAACATGATCGTTTCTAACCTTATGTTCCTGTAATGGACTTTTGAGCAGAATCAAGGCCTAAGCTTCCATTTTCTTCACTTTTGTATATCTCATTCCTCTGTGCATTAACATTTAAAACTTCCAGGTACGTTTATTGCCTGTATCTTTAGTACTCAGCATGCATTTATCAAAATCATAATATTTTGATAAGCAGCATCAATGAATCATTTTAATCAGTGTTTCATCACATAATTGGTGACCCCGTCAGTTATCAGTTACAGGGCATTGCCCTCAGTTACCCGCCCGGCTTCAGGCCAGGTCCCTCGGTCGGCTTGGCAGGTGTACACCTATTCACAGATCGTAACAGTTACTAAAGGGGAGCACTAGCAGATAATAATCCGCAATACAGTTTTATATACATCTCATTCCCTGTTTTCACTTAAAATGAATTGCAAGTTGGCCCTAAATTACTTTCCAATGAACCTTTAATAGTACGGGGATGCATGTACTGAGTTTTGGCTCACAGTTCGAAATATTTTTATGTTTTGTTTTAGGAAAATGTTCAGTGAATCACCCCGAGGTGGGCAGGGAGGCCGGAGATGCCACATGAGACAAACCATTCTTGTGGTTAACGGTGTGGGAGAGCTAAGATGCTATCTTAGCATATGGTGATGTATTTTGGAGGCTGAAGTACATTTAAGTTAAATTATGTATTTTGATATTGCGACTGTATTTCTGAATCAAGTTATGTAAGGTTGTGTTATCCTTAGGATGTTAGAACTTTTTTGTATATAATTAAATGGTTTGGGTGTTATGATGGTGTATACCCTATTATGGGGTA
>JAKOGI010002448.1:0-109181 GCA_029747015.1 Carnegiea gigantea
ATATATATATATATATATATATATATATATATATATTCGCATATATATTTGTACACTTATACATACATACATATATGTACATGTATACATGCATACATATAAATATGTATACACACACATACATATATATATATATATATATATATATATATATATATATATTTATATACGGATAATGTCACCAGGAACCTACTTGGTCAATTTTCAAAGGATCACCCTTTTTCTTTGTCTGTTCTATGCAAAGGTTTTTCCTAGTACATGTTGCCTGACCCTAGCTAGTTTCAAATTTATAACCAGCCTTGGATGATGAAGCAACACAGAACATGCCGTTTTAACCATCCTGGATAAATCGAACAGCAGGTGCTGCTGATTTTTCTCACTGCTTAGAAAGGCAATACAGGTGCGTGTCACAGTAGGGTTGTATTTAATTACTCTTGTGAAAACGTATAACCTACCATGGATGATGAACCAACATATATATGCATCCTTAGAGCCGACGACTCTGTCCCAAACATATATACAGACCATTTTCACTGCTTCAACACTCAGTTCCTCAAGGAAATTACTGTCTAATTTAACATTCACATCCAACACATTCAAGGACATTGCGAAAACAGTACCTCGAGGGAATTGCAAATTCAAGCCCTAATTTTTCATCTTTGCTGTGTGTTGCTTAATTTCCGACACCACGTCCGAGCTTTTCGGTGAACGGTGCCGGAGAGAGGATGTAAATAGGTAATTGACCGCATATCAGAAGCATTGGATTGACTGAGAGAGATGATAGATCGACAACTACAAAAAACTCGACTGAGCAACAACCTGATTATCTGTGTGTAACATAGCGCAAAGGAGACAGAGGACTATGTTGGAGTAATAGCACCCCAAAAGGGTGTCTACTTACTCTCTCTATCTCTTTTGTTGTCCCACATGGAACCTTTGGGAGTGGCTTAAAGAATTTATATATCCCACTTTTCTTACACTTGTCGAATAACTAGAAGCCATGTTTTAAGGGGGTTGAGGGGATTTGGGCTGCCCCACGCGCGCGCGCGCCGCCGCCGCCCGCCCGTCCGATTCGGGCTGGGCGCGGCGCGGGCCGTGGGCCGTGGGCCTTACACTATATTTTTTGGAGGAATTTTCGAGAGGACTAATTGCGTATGAGCTGTCGTAATCCTAACGGCTAGTCCTCCTCCATCTCCGCCTTAATCACCATGATCCTCTCCTCATTAATTCTTCAGTTACATTATTCTCTCCTGATTTTCTGCCCCCGTTTCACGCCTTTCTTTATGGCTTTGTTGACAGTTTTCTCTACCCCAGTCCACTATAAAAAGGACTCTACTGCAACGCTGAACAACACACCGAAAACAATTCTCTCTTCTCCTCTCTACTTCCTGGGTATATAATCTACTATACTCCAAAGCTTCTCCCTCGAGTGCACAAGTGCGAAGCCAGCTGTGTTAAACCTTGGGGAGCTTCTTCGCCATAACGATTTGCACCTACGTCGGGCGAATTAAGCTTTCAGGTCAGTAGTTCATACCATGACACAAGTCGTCTCCTTGTCCTTCCAGCAGCTATTGTTTTTCCATTGTTCCAACAATCTGAAAGCTTAATACAATGGCTGCTGCTCCAAAAACTCTCTCCGAACTCTACAAAATTGAACCCCTTGATGGAACCAATTATAAAGGTTGGTCTCAAAAATTGCTTCTTTGCTTTGAGCAACTTGAGATCGACTACGTGCTCACTACGGATCTCCCTGATAAAGGCAACACAGTTACTGATTCTGAACCTGTAACTCCTATGGTTCTTAAAACTCCTTCTGTTCCTCTTGACAAAGCCACAAAGAAGAAATTCGAGAGCGACAATAAACTGGCTCGCGGTTATCTACTAAATAATATGTCTAACTCTTTGTTTGATCTGTTTGTAAGCTTTAAATCTGCCAAGGTCATTTGGACCAAACTTGAGACAAAATATGGTTCAGATGATGCCGGGAAAAGAAAATATATCGTCGGTAAATGGCTACAGTTTCATATCATGGATGACAAACCCATTATGGAACAAGTTCACATCTACGAAAACCTGTGTGCTGAAGTTCTACCAGAAGGCATGAGGATGTACGAAATCCTCCAAGCCAACGTACTGATAGAAAATTTTCCACCATCCTGGAGCGATTACAGAAACCACCTCAAGTATAAGAAGAAAGATCTCACACTGCACGAGTTAATCAGCCATATGCGGACTGAGGAGGCAAACCGGCTGAAAGATAAGATGTCTTCCCTTTCTTTAAATTCTGTTAGTTCTAACTTGGTTGAATCTGCTGTGCAAACGAACAAAGACAGGTTCAAAGGCAAAGAGAAGAAATTTCAGAAGCCAACTCAAAATCTTAGGAGTAAAAATCCTGCTAACAAAAGGATTCAAAAACCCAAGGTGGTGCGCTATGTGTGCGGCAAGCTTGGACACAAGGCCTATCAATGCAATCAAAGGAAAGGGACAGTCCAAGCTAAACACAAGTCTGCAACACCTACTGCCAACATTGCTGAAACCGAGGACAATGAGACTATTTGTGCGGTTACCACCGTGGAGGCAAATCTGGTTCATAATCTGTCAGAATGGATCCTGGATTATGGAGCATCAAGGCATTTCTGTGCCAACAAGGAACTCATGACTGACTTTGAGGAGGTTGCCGATGGACAATGTGTTTACATGGGAAACTCTTTTACCGCTGCTGTCAAGGGTAAAGGGAAGATTTTACCTAAATTTACTTCTGAAAAAATGATGTCTTTAAGCAATGTTTTATTTGTCCCTTCCCTTCGTAGAAACTTTGTTTCTAGTACCCTTCTTGACGTGGCTGGCCTTAAAATTGTGCAAGAAGCTGGTAAAGTTGTTAATATGCGAAATGGGGACTTCGTTGGGAAGGGGTATCGTAGTGGGGGACTCCTTGTTTTGAATGCTGTTGCGCAAATTAATAATGAAACTACTGCCAATTCCGTTTATGTTGCTGAGTCTGTCGATTTGTGGCATGGTAGACTTGGACATGTTAATTTTGCTTCATTGAAAAGACTTAGAAACATGCATTTAATTCCAAATGGGAATACTGAAAATTGTTCTAAGTGTTCAGTCTGTGTTGAAGCAAAATTTGCCAAGAAGCCTTTTAAAACTGTAACAACCAGGAAAACAGAATTGTTAGAACTAATACACTCAGACTTAGCAGACTTTAAGAACACTATAAGTAAGGGTGGAAAGAAATGGTATATTACCTTTGTAGACGACTACTCCAGATATACCAAGATCTACCTCCTTAAGTCTAAGGATGAGGCTGAGGAAATGTTCTTAAAGTATAAAGCCAAAGTTGAGAATCAGTTAGACCGGAAAATCAAAAGACTTAGGTCTGACAGAGGTGGGAAATATGACACCAATTCTTTAGCTACCTTCTGTGAGAACAATGGCATAATACATGAGACTAGTGCTCCTTACACTCCCCAATAAAACGGTGTTGCTGAACGGAAAAATCGTACCCTTAAAGATATGATGAATGCCATGCTTGTTAGTTCTGGTTTATCTGATAACATGTGGGGGGAGGCTGTCTTAACAGCTTGTTTTATACTCAACAGAATTCCCCATAAGAAGTTAGATACAACCCCTTATGAATTGTGGAAAGGGTATGCTCCCAACCTGAATTATCTAAAAGTGTGGGGGTGTTTAGCCAAAGTTGCACTACCTAATCATAAACGTTCAAACATCGGCCCCAAGACATTTGATGCTGTCTTTATTGGTTATGCCCAAAACAGTGCTGCATATAGATTTATGTCTTTATCTGACCTTTCCATTTCGGAGTATAGAGATGCTGATTTCTTTGAGTATGTTTTTCCCTTGAAAAGGAATGTGTCTCATACTGTGTCTAATACTGTATCTGAACATATGAACTTGCCTGCTTCTAGCTCTAGTGTTAGAGACTTGGGAACTGAACCTAGAAGAGGCAAGAGACAGAGGATTGAAACTAGTTTTGGCCCTGACTTTATCACGTCTTTTCTGGTAGAGGTCCTTGAGAACTTTGGCATTGATGCTTTGACCGATGAACTCGTGTCTCTTTATTTACTTGAGGAAGATCCCAAAACCTACCAAGAGGCTATGAGGTCTATAGATGCTAATTTCTGGAAGGAAGCTATGAAGAGTGAAATAGATTCCCTTGAATCAAACAAAACTTGGGAATTGACCGACTTGCCTAAGGGTTGTAGACCCATTAGTAGTAAATGGATCTTCAAGAAGAAACTTAGGACTGATGGCTCTATTGAAAGGTACAAAGCTAGATTAGTCATTAGAGGCTTTGACCAAAAGAAGGGAATTGATTTCTTTGATACTTATTCTCCTGTGACCAAAATTGCAACAATCAGAAGTCTAGATGCTTTGGCTGCTATCCATGATCTTGTGGTACATCAGATGGATGTCAAAACAGCATTCCTCAATGGGGACTTAGAAGAAGAAATTTATATGTCACAACCGGAGGGGTGTGAGGTCCCTGGTCAGGAGAACAAAGTGTGCAAACTAAGAAAATCCTTTTATGGTCTAAAGCAAGCCCCAAAACAGTGGTATGAGAAATTTGCTAGCTCCTTAGAGAAAAATGGCTTTACTGTTAACAACTCAGATTCTTGTGTTTATTCTAAAATGTTTGGATCTGATTATGTGATCATATGCTTGTATGTGGATGATATGCTGATCTTTGGTACCAAGCTTTGTGCCATTAATGAGACTAAAAGAATTTTGTCTTCTATCTTTGAAATGAAAGATTTAGGAGAAGCAGATGTTATCTTGGGGATCAAACTTATAAAAACCAGGAGTGGTTTTTCCTTAAGTCAGTCTCATTATATTGAGAAAGTGTTGAAAAAATTTAACTCTTTTGATGTGGTACCTGTAAGAACTCCTTATGACCCTAGCATACATCTTAAAAAGAACAGAGGACCTAGTGTGTCTCAAATTGAATATGCTAAGATAATAGGGAGTGTGATGTTTCTTATGAACTCCACTCATCCTGACATTGTATATGCTATTAGTAGACTAAGTAGGTACACTCATAATCCCGCTAAAGGACATTGGGATGCACTTCATCGTTTGTTAAGATACCTTAGAGGTACTATGGATTGGTGTTTACACTTTTGTAAATTTCCTGCTGTACTGGAAGGTTTTGGTGATGCAAATTGGGTTGCTGATAACGACGAAGTAAGCTCTACGAGTGGTTATGTTTTTACTTTAGGTGGAGGAGCTATCTCATGGAAGTCTGCAAAACAGACATGTATAGCTCGCTCAACCATGGAATCTGAGTTTATTGCTCTTGAGTTGGCAGGTCAAGAAGCTGAATGGCTCAAGGATCTCCTGACTGACATACCATTGTGGGGGAAACAATCAACACCCATCTCCTTGCATTGTGACTCGCAAGCAGCAATTGGAGTTGCGCACAACAGTGTCTATAACGGAAAAAAGAGACATATCCGTATTAGACATGTTGCGGTAAAGCAATTGCTGAAGCATGGGGTTATCTCCTTGGAATATGTGAGATCCGAGAAAAACTTGGCAGACCCTCTCACAAAGGGATTGCCAAGAAGAGTAGTTCTTGAAACGTCGAGGGGGATGGGGCTAAAGCCCATGGAATGAAGAGATATGGTGGATACCCATTTGTGGTCAAACGAAGCCCTATTAATCTTCCAACTGCACTACTTCCCATCCCTATGGCGAGTGGTAGTGCTTGTGCTATAAAGAAGCACATCAATGAATCCATAGCCTGTTATGGTGGTGCTATAGAGAAGCACTTGATGGATCCATCATCACTCTACAAGAGGTTGAGCTCACATACGCTCTTAATAATTCCAAGCCATGATATGGTGGTCTAAGTAGAGGTAGACTGATGGAATTACCTAAGTAAGTGTAAAGGTCTGGCCGCCTTCTATGAGAGACAAGGGTTGTCTCTCTAGAGCACTTATGAGACCCGAGGTATGCGCATGGGCCTAAAAGCGCAAGTGGTTATCGCGGAGTATACATATTTTAGGGTTGATATGTGTCGGGAGGGCCTCATTCAAAGTCTAGCAAGTTCAAGACTAAGTTCACTTGTCAGACTTAGATGTTGCCTCTCTTCACTACGTATCAATTCAATCGTAAGACATTGATACTTAAGTGTCCGACCCTCATTGCCCAGAAAATCCTTTTCACTCTTCTTTTCCTTTTGTATGCCATTAGTGGGGGATTGTTGGAGTAATGGCACCCCAAAAGGGTGTCTACTTACTCTCTCTATCTCTTTTGTTGTCCCACATGGAACCTTTGGAAGTGGCTTAAAGAATTTATATATCCCACTTTTCTTACACTTGTCGAATAACTAGAAGCCAATTTTTTAAGGGGGTTGAGGGGACTTGGGCTGCCACACGCGCGCGCGCGCCGTCGCCGCCCGCCCGTCCGATTCGGGCTGGGCGCGGTGCAGGCCGTGGGCCGTGGGCCTTACACTATATTTTTTGGAGGAATTTTCGAGAGGACTAATTGCATATGAGCTGTCGTAATCCTAACGGCTAGTCCTCCTCCATCTCCGCCTCAATCACCATGATCCTCTCCCCATTAATTCTTCAGTTATATTATTCTCTCCTGATTTTCTGGCCCCGTTTCACGCCTTTCTTTATGGCTTGGTTGACAGTTTTCTCTACCCCAGTCCACTATAAAAAAGACTCTACTGCAACGCTGAACAACACACCGAAAACAATTCTCTCTTCTCCTCTCTACTTCCTGGGCATATAATCTGCTATACTCCAAAGCTTCTCCCTCGAGTGCACGAGTGCGAAGCCAGCTGTGTTAAACCTTGGGGAGCTTCTTCGCCATAACGATTTGCACCTAAGTCGGGCGAATTAAGCTTTCAGGTCAGTGGTTTATACCACGATATAGGTCGTCTCCTTGTCCTTCCAGCAGCTATTGTTTTTCCATTGTTCCAACACACTATACTTGCAAAATCTAATTATTGAGCAGTAGCAACAGCCCCACGACAATTGTGTTTGGTGATATTTTTACTGGTTTGGCGCCGAATCGAGAGATGAGAGCAGATGAAGCAAAATCGCTGGCTCTCTATTGTTCTTCCAACTCAGTTTGCCTCTCCAGTTTTCACAAGGGTTATGCGTGTAAGCTTGGGTTTTTCGCAATACAGCTTCTTATTTAGTTTGTTTTTTAAAGGATTGTAAATGTATAATGTGGTTGTTAATAGTCATTTAGTTTCCCATGCAGTATGCTTGCGTAACACCAACATAAGTTTTTTTTAAAATAATTTTGTTGGTGATGTTATCATAATACCAACAGAAATTTTGATTGTTGGTAATATAGTACTAATACCAACAAATCAGTTTGTATTTGTTGGAAATATCAGGACTCCCCTTCCCTCCCTACCTCAACACTTTAATACCAACAAATGAGCAAGTCTTTTGCAAAATAAAAAATTTACCAACAGAAATTATATTTTATTACTAGATATCTCTTAGTAAAAGATACTTTTTTGTAGTGTACTAGTGTAGTGACTATTCTCTATTTAGCTAATAAAGCACTTCACCATGTTTTAGTTATGCTATTTCTACATATCATTTTTATGTCCTATATTTAACTCTAGTACACATATGCAAATCCGTGGGTCCCCTGGGCAGATTGGATTTATGACTCGATATTACTACAAAGTGTTGTGGAGTATTGAATATTTCAGAATCAAATAATATTTCATGAGGGTGTCCCGCCAGTTTGGCGATTACATTGCATGGCAATCTTCATATAATTCTTGATGCGCATCTCTTTCTTGGGTCTTGCCTATCCACCGTACCCAGAATTGCAAGTAGGCACCTGGAGCCTGGCATAGTCATCTCGGGATAAAGTAATCTTTTTCCTAAGGTCATTATACAAATTAATGGAACTTGGATGCGGAGCAATGTTGGGCAAGATTAGGGATTCTGGCAATGTGTAGTAATTGCCCCATGATACAGTATCAGGAAAGGTTATGATGCCAATCAAAGTTGGTTACAAAAACTATAGCACTTGAGAAAGCCTTTATATTAGCTACACATTATCAATGGTTGACTACTGAAATATGGATGGACAGTGTTGCCCTGGTTCACCCCATGCAACAGAATGGTGATGCCTCAGTAGAAATCTCAATAGTTTTACACTAGTGTATTAGCCTTAAGGATGTGTTTCTATGCTGTATCTTTTTTAAAAAAAAAAAAAAAGTAGATAGAAGAGATATTCAAAGAGTGCATAGTATTAATATCCAAGAAAGGAGAAAGTCATTGTACTATATGCATTGCATTGCCCCTCCCCCCCCCCCAAAAAAAGAATAATTTCAAGTAAGTAGAGAAGTTCATCACTAGACGTTTTAAAATATATTTGCACCAAAAATATAAAATTTCAACATATCCTTATCCACAAATATAATTAGGTTTCATATTAACTTTTAATCACTTCTTTATCTATTTAACTATCTATAAAATATGGATTGGGATCGATTGTATTTCATGGTTGATCTATAGTTATTTATACTTTTGGAGTTCAAATATAACAGTAAGTGTTGTCCAGGTACTAGTAGGTCATCCTTTGCAGTTTGTTACATCAAATTATGTGCTTCCATTTAGACTGAGGAGGAAATACGTTAATGTTTATAGGCACATCTTTTGCAGTTTGTTACATCAAATTATGTGCTTCAACTTAAACTGAGGAGGAAATACATTAATGTTTAGGGAACATAAGTGAGAAAGTAAGTCAAACAATGCAATAATAAATAAGAATATAAAATTTAAAATGCTTCAATTTCTTTCTTAAAAAGTAAATCATGTATAATGGTCTTGATCATGACTTGGTATTCATTAATGTAATCTTACATATAAATTAGCAACTTTGTGATTAAGTCTTCAAGAGGAGCATTGTAGTACATCACTTAGTTGTTAGATCACATATGGTAAGAAACTTGACTATATATTCTATTCAATGTCCACTGATCCTTGTCGACATCCTTCCATGGATAACTTCACCTTCGAACTATTTGACATTTGACAAATATGAAGTTTCTTACATTGATAAACAGTATATCACTTGATTTATCTGAAGTATCCTTTTGATATGGCTGTTATATACTTTCCATTTACCTTCGGTATGGAAATTTTGGAGTTCAGCGAATATAGATATTTTAAAACCTTGGAGCTTGCCATTCAAATATCTTGCTTCACTTATCAAAATAGCAAAGCTTAGCAACGACGACTGTGGCTTACGAGTGGATAAGATTACAAACAAGGCGAGGATGTGGAGTAGCAGACATTTACCATTTGAAAGTCCTGATAAATTCTATGATGATGGCATAACTGGCTTCTAGAGTAGGGTGTTGACCTCACATAACAAGTGCTTAAAGATATTGAGTCCATATGTAGAAACCTTGCTAAAAGATATTAAGTTTATATACAAAAACGTTCTTTGGAATGGACATGAAAGATATCTAAGAGCTCCCCCCATAGCTGGAGACATGGTGTGATCCTTGAATGGTGGCATTGGTTTGAGAAGGGCTATGGAATAAGTCTTAGATGCACACACACACACGCATACATATATATATATACACACACACACACACATACATGCATATATATATATATATATATATATATAATTATTAATATATATATTTATATATATATATATATATATATATATATATATATATATATATATATATATATATATTATATATATATATATATTATATATACGTATAGTGTGTGTGTGTGTATAAATATATATATATATATATATTATATATATATATATATAATATATATAATATTATAATATATATATATATATATTTATATATATATATATATATATATATATATATATATATATATATGTATGTATGTGTATATATATATAAATATATATATGTAATTTATATATATATTATATATATATATTATATATATATATTTGTATATATATATATTATTTATATATATTATTATATATATGTATATATATATTATATATATATATATATATGTGTATATATATATATATATATATATATATTTATATATTATATATATATATATATATATATATATATCTATATTGTTAAACTCATATTTTCACCTATTTTTCTTACCTAATTATCCATTATTACTTTACTTGTCACCTTAGAGTTGAGGAAATTTGGTTGGTTCCCCCAACAATCACTTCAGTTGGCCTAGTTTCTTTCTTTTAAAAGGATGTTTTGGCTTTGGTTTGGACATTTGAGGCTAATTTTGGTAAAGAAAGCTGAGGAGAGGAAATAAGGAAGAAATTAAGTGGGAAGTTATGGAAAAAGGTGCAACACAGGCTACCATGCCAATATGGATGCCCATGCCAACAATGAAGTTGAAAGGAACGATAATGGCTGCCATGCGAAATGGCATGCCCATGTAGAACTTAGTAAACTTTCAGATCTAATTCCAAATAATGACATGGGGTGTCGTGCAAACCTGCACACCCATGAATGATGTGGTTTTTACACCCAAAAGGATCATCACCATCTCAGCGGAGGAGAAAGAAGAATAACAAGCAGAGACTCACTAAGGCCAACAAACAAATAAATATCTCTGGTAAAGGTGGAGTCCTGAAAGTATCATTTCAAAGGGATACCTCTTGAACACTTCAAGTATCATATGATGGGAAGTTCTCAATGTTCATGCCATGAATGATGTGGTTTTTACACCCAAGAGCAAGAGATGTTATCCCAAAATGAGCAAGTCCAACCTTGAATCTCGGTGTTTCAAAGACTTGAGAAAGTTAATGAACCCAAGCAAAAGGATATCCAAGTTAGAAAGTCGAGGAAGTGACAGTTGAAGATGAAATAGCAACAGCCTAGTGTAGACGCCTAAAAATGGCTTGTATTTTTCAAATTGCCCAATGATGAGCAAATTATCTCAAGTATGCATTTGGGGGCCTAATGGAGTGATTAGAGTGAAAAAAATAATTTAGGAAGTAGAGGTCCAATTAAGGGAGCATGCATGAGTCAACAATCCTAACGGGCCTGGAAGTCGGCTAGTTCACTTATAGGGAGCCCGGCTAAGTTCCAATCTTTTGCCCCATCCCGAGTCCATGTCAGATTTGGCCAATTAATTAGTCCTAACTCGTAACTAATTAGTCTAACACGCTTAGTTAAATTAGACTCTTACTAAAATTGATAAACCTATTCAGATTATGTGTAATATGACTAGGAATTGGTATCTTTTTCTTAGATTGAGTCAGTATAATTGTCCACTATAAAAAGGGGGCCACCCCTTGGGTTAGGGGCATCAAGTCAAATTAAGAGATCAGTTACACATCAAAAAATTAGGAGCAATTAGATATCATCCTTATGAGAGTTGAGGGATTGTGAGGAGTTCTTACAAGTCTGTGTGGTCCAATCCTGAGTTTCTTATTTAGCAATGAGGAGCAATCACTTCATTGGTTTCCCAGGTAACTAGGTGGGTTGTCCTAAAGGCAAAACTACCTTTTTCTTACCCTCTCTATCTAATCTCTTTTTATTTTGATTTCATAATCAATAAAGATGTACTCTTTAGGTAGTCTATGTCCATTGTAGCTTATTTTCATTGCGTTTACTCTAGTTGGACTAAATATTGTACTTTGTATTATTTAATGGAATATATACTAATGTTTTGCATGATTGTGTGATAGTGTAGTTAAAAGTTAGGATTCCCATATGGAATAGTGGAAGCCACTAGTGATGACGGGTAGTGATGTGATGCATTCCATTATATCACTGTGTCATTACCCCAAATATAGATCCTTAGTTCAAGACTAAGGAGTCAAGATCCTCCCCACACTAGGGTTTGCTTAGGGGCCTTTTAAAAAAAACTTTTTGAAGCAAAATCAATTGTCCATTCGGTAGTCCCTATCGATATGATTTCTTTCGGAAGGTGACATGGCTTTTAAATTTTCATAAAACTCACTGGCGACTCAACTAATTATGTAGTTATTTTTGTCTTTTCATTCTATTCTATTTTCCATTATTTTTTATTTTAATTTTGATGGAATGGTTCTAATCTAAGACAACGAAGCTGTCTAGACCAGGGATTGGGCCCTACTCTAACCTAGGAACCTTGTTGAGTTTTTAGATCAGGTGGGCTGTCCCATTCCTCGAATAGGTAGCATTCGCTTTCCTGGATCAAGATCTGGCAATTGGGCTAATTCTAGCCCAGGAACCTGACCGTGTTCCTTGATCAGGATCTAGGCTAATTCCCTAATCCAATCCTACAAATTCGTTGGTTTTCTACAAAAATAAAAAATAATAATAGATAGTCATCTTTTCTGAAAATAAAATAAAAATAAGAACCCTAACAAAGGGGAAGTCAGACCATTCATGGGTTGTAACCTCGGAGAGTTGGATCCTTACAATAGTGACTCCACTTGGACGTTTTCTTTAAGAGGGTGAGATTTGAAATTCAATATGGGAAAATGTTTTCATTACACTTGCATTAGGCATCTGCATTGAAAGGGTCTGCGCTAATCGAGATAACAACAAATCTAAGTAACAATCCCATAATTACCTCTCCAGAGATCAACTGTTAACTCGATGGGTCCACTAGACTCTAGTGAGCATACATTGATCCACCCACTCGCGTCACACTTTCCATCATACATGACTTAGGGAAGTAACCAAAACATTCCAGTCTTGCTATGCACCCCATGGATGACATACGAAGTGTTTGGGCAACGAGAGAATTGTTTTAAACCGAACCTTAAACGCTTGTAACCTCGAGCGTCGGCTTAAGATGAAACTCATGTGCATGATTGGATATGTTGCTATATGATTTAACTTTTTCCTTTTATCCCTAGGGTCTTGCCTTCATGCTTTAGGTCTTAGGAGAGCCTAGCTTAGGAAAGGTGAAACTTAATAGCTAGGCTTACAGACCAAGGTGGCTTCAAGGCCAATTAAGCTTTAAAGCGCTCTTATCCTCGGACCCGACTTGCCTCTAACCTTAGTCCAAGGAATAAGAGTCCTAAAAGGAAACTGTGCCAAGCTTGAATGAGCATGGTTGGGTGTTCCCAAAAAAAAAAAAAAAAAAAAAAGAGTCTACATCTTGGTAGTAGTATATGACTATTGAAGGGAAGCCCAGCTAGGAATGTCTTAGTCTGGATCTAGGAAAAGGGGTAAGAGTAGGTCTCCTATGTAAATGATGAAACTGACCAATGTCCTAAGGAATTCAGCCTACATATAATTAGGTATAAACTTAGAATAAACCGATTAAGAGTCAGGATGCTAGTCTTAGGGGCACAATGAGGAACCCGGCCAGCTTCCCTAGGCTTTAAGTACATTAGATAAGGTATGAACTTAGGGCAAAAAAAGCCTCAAGAGCTAAAATTCCAGTCTTAGGGTCCAATATGGAACCTGTCTGACATCGTGTAGGTTGGTCCAACTCAGTCCATGTCAGTTTAGGTCAGCATTCATAGTATACAGTTAGCATACTGGGCACTCAGCATATGGTCTTAATTCATTAGTTGACATCATCTATTTAGGGTCTTAGCACATCAATTATAGGATATTTTGGCCCAAAACTCTCAGCATATGGTCTCAATTCATGGGTTAACATGGTAAATTTAGGGTCTTAGCATATCAGTTGTAGGATACTTGGGTCCGAAGAGTCATACATCTTTGGCCTCAACATAAAGTCCATGAATTCATATAGGTTCAAAAATACCTAATTATGCCTATTAGACCTTTAGAGGCTTAATCTATGTTGGACCTTATCATCCATCATATTTATAAAGCATAAGTCTAACTAAGGTGTAGACATTTTACCTATGCATAAGTTCACAATCCATGTATCATATTCCCTAGATGTATAATCCATATATGAGTCCACCTAGATCAATCCCCACGCTTAAACTAGCATATTCTAGGCAAACCAAACCATAACCATGCTTAGGCACAATATAGGACCGTAGATTAGTTTTCTAAGTCTAACTTTGGACCCAACCTCAGGTCTTATTTTAGCTTAAATTCAACTTCTGAACCTTATTCTTTCTTGTCTAGCTTAAACCTTCAGGCCCTTATCTATTCACTAGACTACTAGTCGGTAACCGTTTCCTTTAGCCTATATCCAACACAATTGACCTTTCATTCACTCCTTTGATTGCTGCCTTATTGCTTGGGATATGGAAGACGAAGAAGGTATACAAGTGGAGTCCATCAACTATGAGACTTCTATGTTGACAGCAATTAGAAAACACTCCACAAGTCAGGTCAAAGTTAGGGTCCAAGTCAAAGTTTGACTCATCACTAAGTCCAATGGCTGGTAACAACGAGATCATTCAACTTATAAATATGATAAAGAAAATACAAACTAGACTGGATGAGAGTGAGAAGAAGATGGAGCATATAGCTACTACAGTCCAAACTTTTATCCAGAATTCCCTAAAGGAGAAGGGTGGGAAACTTCATGATGGAGGAGAGGAAGATGATAAAAAAAAAAGGAAGAAGAATAGGAAAAAAACAATCCTCAAATCGATGCACGAGTATATCGTATAGATAACTGCTTGAGGAATCCTCCATGTTTAATAATTACTTTAAGGACAGTGTGGGATTTATTGTAATCGCAGGAGGGAAGTTTCCTCCAAAGTTCACCATGCTAGATGTTAAGTTCCTTGGAACTGAAAACCCTCAACATCATGTGAGAAATTTCATTGGTACTATGACTTTAGGAGGAATTGAGAAAGATATCTTCCATATCATATTTCCTCGGACCCTTGACAAGGATGTCATGTAGATCCACAAAAGGTCACAAACTAGGATGATCTTTATGAGGAATTCCTATACAAATGCTAACCTACCAATTACACTTAAGGACTTGGAAGGCTTTTGTAACTTTCCTAACCAATCGAGAGCAAAGGCAGCCCATACGGTGAACCAACCCTTAGAGGCTGATCGAGTGAGGTTGTTTAGCAAAAACCTTTAACCCATATAGTAGATTAAGATGACCTTTTGAATTAGCACCCTTCCCTATAGAATAAGTATTCTAGCTTTTAGCGGCATATAGTACATGTAATTTCTTTCTACAACCTCTAGCTAGCATACCAGGAGTTACAAATGTTTGCCTATTAGGCCTTGGCATGTAGGACTTATTTCCTAATCCAGTAGGAATCATGTTCTTGTAGTATAACGAAAGCAAGTAAAACATAATGATTTTCTATAACAAACATGTCAACACAAGCTTAAGAAACAATGGACACATTAAGGTTAGCCTCTTTAGCTAAAATGAATGTTTTGGCATTTGTGCTTTTCTAGATGCCATACAGTCTGTCGCAACAATTACGAGTGTCTTCTAGGCATTCTCATGGTTATTACGACTGCCATGTGTCCTTTATTGTACTTGTTGTAAGTGTCTAGAGGTTGCCCCTATGGGTGTTGTTGTAGCAGCATTAGCTACTATAGTGCAAGCTTGACCTATTTGAAAAAAGCAAAAAAGGAGAAGTGTAAATCCCTATTATGAGATTAAAAAAGGGCAAGTAAAGTCACCTAACTTCACAACAAAGCCACCTAACTTTACAGCATATTTAGGGCAATATCATCACTGATCATTTTGCAGCAAGTTGGATAAAATTAGAAAATGTACTAGCTTCATAGCATATGCAGCCACTCACTATGTGTCCATTAAGTGTTCCACCAAGTTAGTAATCAAGGATGATAAACCCACAATTTGATTATTTCACCAAATACTCATGATGCCAGATAACATGTATCCTCCATACCTCTAAAAACTGATAAACTATCTATATCACAATACTACAAAAAATAATGGATAAAACTTGGAAGTAATATAATTTTCTACATTAGCTCTTTTACTTTCCAAATAAAAAAACAATGGATAATTTTTATATTTATTATTTTAATCATAAAAGGTAAATATAGTCAAAGTTTTAAAACAATCTAGCAGCGAGATCATCCATAGCACATCATCAAACATTTTATCTATGTAACAGTAAATAGAGCACATAGAAATTGTAATTTGAAATATCAAGTAATACCTTCTATCAAAGCACATGTTCAAGAATATACATATGTAATCCAAAAGGTCAAACACTGATATGCTAGTAATGAAACGAACATTAATAACAAAGAAAAACATAAATTTGGCACAAATATTCAGTTAAAGACATCTAAAATGAGAACAACCAAAATCAGAACCCATAAGATGAACATAAGTAAAGATAATATCCTAAAAAGTAGAATTTAATTAGGTTTTAATACATGATTTCAAAGAACACTTCAAGCTAACTTTATTCAATGGGTATAAAATCAAACACCTTTTCAAATTGAGAAGAAAGAAATGCTTACTTAGCAAACGTCAAGAGAACACCAATAATATAATTATCAAAGAAAGGACAGCTGTATATCCCCCTTCCACCTCTTTTTAGATCTTTATTCACTTTCTTAATGTGCTTTACTTTGATAAATAACAACGTTTTGATCATCTAATGATGACATTTCATAAGAGGAATGTGGTTATAACTTGAGAATGACATGCCATTTTTTGTTCACATTATCAACTGCATAGAAAGCTTAATTTGCTTAGCTAGTTAGGATATACAGCTCATTAGTTTTCAATTATCATTTTTAATTAATACTAACAAAGCCATATTCATCCATTTTAATCTGTCTAATCTTGTCATATACATCAAACCACTTATAAAGAAAAAGCACGACTCATTTTCCCTTGAGATATTATAGCTTAAGCATGTCAGTCAAGACCCTATCACAATCTACATTTTCATATTCTTTGTCTGCGTTTTCGATTACAACCACACAACAATTTTGAGTTATAAAACTCTTTTTCAGCTCTTCTGTATGAAATTTATACCTATTAACAATATGACCACTAAAAGAAGTGATATATTATGTTGGACCACGTGCCAGTCAAAGCAAATCTTCCATTGTATCAGTCTTCTAAAGTTCACATAATCATCTTACCTAAAAAGATTATTTATAGTGTATTAAGTTATGCATGTGTTAACTTCTATATACAGGATAACTAATATAGCATTGCATTCTACACACTAGAGTCATTCTCTAAAGTGTTTACATTGTTCCTCCTTAGAAAGTGTTGCACTAAATGGTTGTCTTGTATTGTATTTTCTAAAGAAAACAAAAAGGTTACTTAAGTTCACAAATTAATCTGGGACACGATAAGGACCATGACTCGGAACCTCAGATGCAGTCCCCCATAAATGCTCGGATCTGTTATGTTGCTGAGTTTGTATTTCGATGATACTCTTTATTTCAACAAAATATGTACTGGACTGCAACAAAGAAAGGTGGGTTTGGCTGAAGAGGCTAGGTAGCTACCTTGATCTAGGATCCCAGCCAAGATCCTGGGCCAGGTGCCTGGCCCAGTCTTCTAGCTTGGCTCCCTAGCAGTCTCTCTGGTTAACCCGAGAGACTAGACTATTGTACCAATTCAGGAACTTAGTCTTCTAGGTTTCTGGCTCAACCACAACTATTGCTAGGAAACCTTAAGCTACTCAACCCAAAAATATTTAATAAAGTAAAAAATATAAAAAACAGTAAATAGAGTCACTAGTGAGTTTTTAGGGAAACTTGCAAACTAAATGTATTCTCTAAAATGAACCAGATGAGGGAAGGGACTCTAACATGGATAAAGAGGTTCACTTCAAAAAGATTTTCTAAAGGCCCCCCGAACAATCCCTAAGGTGGGGCTCACCTGGCTCCATAGGCTTGAACTAAGGGTCTAGGTTTAGGGGCGATAGAACGATGATGTAATGGAGTACATCATGTCATCGCTTGTCATCACTGATGGCTACTACTAATCAGTACAGAAAATTGATTTCTAATTACACCCAAAATGGCAAGCTCATAGCATATTATGATCAACCAAACCAGATAAAAAGATTAAAGAGGGCAATGTCAGTTCAAAGAAATTTGAAGAAGCAATAATTATAACAGGAAGGGTCTAAGCCAATCAAAGATTACATCTTTAACTACCAAAGATTAATGAAAAGCATAAAAAGGAAATACATAGAGAAAGAAAAAAGGATGGTTGAGATCAAGCTTTAGGATGACTCATCTAATCTATTTGCAAACCCTAACAGATTGACAGCCCTTTGTAGTTAACCAATTTCTCACCTTGAATGTCTCATTACTCTTAGCACACATTGTGTTTCTCTAAATATTTTTTAGTCTCCTTTTTGGTAATTTTTTGAGGCATTTTTATCCCAATTTTATGTGTTTCCTCCCTAAATATTTTGATGATTTCGGTGTGTTTAACCCTTGCGGTAGCCCCCTTTTATAATGCATAGAGGGTGACTTGAGCTAATTAGAAGAAAGATATCTGATCGCACTCCTAATAGGCTTAATCTGAATAGACCAACAAATCTAAATGAAACACTACTTACTAAAACCCTTCCTACACACAGAATAGGTAACTGAAGAACTTGTCGGGTTCGTGTCCGAAGGACCCATCTATGTTCCTAGCCAGTTCAAGCCCATTGGGGTGACCTATCATCCCTCTTTCTTTCTTTTTCTTTTTTGCTTTTTCTTCTCTTCTTTTTTTTTTTTTTTTGCCTTTTTAGACTTAAATTAGGGTTTAATCTGCTGGGCCCCCAAGTACAAGATGGGCTATAACCTTTGTCATGAGGAATTTTAAAAAATAGATGTGATTTTTAGGCTGTTCACTTTAACTGAGCTTGTACAAGGTGAATGTCACAGTAGTCAGCTCTTTTACTTTATTGCTTATGGTTCCTACTTCTAAGTTCACCCTTTCGTCAGTCCAACGGATCTTTTGCCGATCTAGTGGATTATGATGTTGGCCTTTCGCCATTTTCATAGGCTAGCAGACCTTTTACTGATTTAGTAGTTCTTTTTCTTAATCTTTTACTAGTCTTGCGGCTCTAGATCTGGTGGAGTGAGATCCTAAGTACTTGTCGCCAGATCTCTGCCAACTTAGTGGTGCTTGATCTTGAAGACTTGTAGCTAGATACCGGTGATCATGGTGGCATGAGAGCTTGAAGACCTGTAGCTAGATCTCTATGAACTTGGTGGCATATAAGCTTGAAGACATACAACCAAATCCCTATGAATTTAGTGGCAAGAGAGCCTGAAAACTTGCACCCAGATCCCTATGAAATTAGTAGCGTGTGAGCCTGAAGATCTATGCTTAGATCCTAATGAACTTGGTGACGTGAAAGCCTAAAGACCTATAGCCACATCCCTACGAACTGGGTGGTAGGAGAGCATGAAGACTTGTAGCCAAATCCCTGGGAGCTTAGTGGCGTTTTAGCTTAAGGACATGTAGCCAAATCCATGTGAGCTTAGTGGCATGTGACCCCAAAGACCTATAGCTAGATCCATGTGGACTTAGTGGCATGTGAGTCAGAAGACCTATACTCAGATCCCTGTAAACTTACTAGCATGTGAGCCTAAAGGCCTACAGCTAGATCCTCAAATTGTTGGTGGTGAGATGTCAAATCTTTGAGTTTGACTTTTTATTTTTGGCTGGTCAGGCATGGATGTCCTTTTAATAGGAGCTTGCTGAATGTTGAAATGTTCGAGATCTTGAGACGTCTTTTTATCTTAAGATAAAGAAGGTAAGGTGTCCTCTATGGTTAGATGCTATCGAGCTTGGGCACCTAATAACCTAAATGGGTTGATGTCCTTTTTATTGTGATGTAGGCGAATTACCCATTTAATATGAGAGAATGATGCCTTGTAAAGCCATCCTTGAGGATGAAGCCCCCACTTTTACTGAGCCTGATTATGGTGAGGGTTAACGTATAGATATCTTCTATAATAGTTATTGAAGCAATCTTAAGAACCTTTAGTATATATTTATGGCTGACTAGGGTTGTATGCCCTTTCTATATGATTCTTGTCATGTCTGAATGTGCACTTCTTGAATCTAGGGTTCCTAAGTTATTAGGTTGAAGGTGGGATAATAAATAGGTTAGAGACTTATGTAAAGATGTATGTGCACTTCCTAGCCTAGTTGAGGCTATGCATGTTTATTGGCTATGCACATTTATGTGATGACCTAACCTCATATGCATACAGGTGGAGGTCTCGTGCTAAGTATGGGGTCCATTAGATGCCCAATCAAGTAGAGGAGACTGATGGGTCAGCACAGTGTCATTCTATAGCTTAGGCCACAACAAGCTATATGTAAGACCTACTTTCTTTGTTTAAGTTAACCTAACTGCCTTGCTTTTTACATTATAAAATTTGTATTTTTAGTAACTATATGAGTTCAATTATTATTTACATGCCTATATGAGCGATAATTTTATTAAAAAGAATTATTATTGCTATTGTTGATTTTAAAGTTAATTCGTGCTACTTGTGCCCTTAAATTATACCGATAGTTTAATTTAGTCGTTATTCGATTTATTTAGTCGTTTCCCGAATGCGAGTAGATTGTTAACCTTAGAATTAGTTTCGAGGTTTACTAAAATCGAACCTTGACGTATTTGGGAACGAATAATTGATGAAGGGCCATGTTATCGATTTGCGTTTAGGACAAGACGTTCGAGCTTGGACTAGCGATTTTAGTTGATTGAGTTATTAACCAAAACAACAAAAATAAAATAAAAGCAAATGTAAGGGGCCAAAGCCCCTCACTTTTCTTAGCAAGGCACGACAGGGGGGATTCGGACCCCAGCCCTGTGAGCCCCAAAACGTAGAGTGAGAAGGGAGATCGAGGGTGAGACCGAGAAGAGAGAGAGAGGGCGGCGGATGAGCAGGTGGTGGCCGGCCAGGCGGCGACCACTATTGCGCCTGGCGGCCTCGTTCACGCTGCGTCACAACAGAAGAGAGAGGGGCCGAGCGAATTTAGAGCCAAAAAAGGGGGGGTCGTGGTCGCCGGCTGCCATCGCAGGGAGACACCGATGAGGGTGAGCCGGGAAGGAGGACGGTGGCCGTCCGCTGGTCGCCGGCGAAGAGGAAGAGAAGAGATTGAGTGACACACTAAAGTTGAGGTTTTGAAACCCTAACCACCACTTCAACCACCACCGAGGTGGTCTGCCTCGACCTAGACAACCAAAGGGAGGACCAAGAGCGGAAGGATAGCACGCGCAAACCGACCAGTAGCAAGGCTCGGGATTCGGCTTCAAATTTGCCCAATTAGCCCAGGAATCGAGTCCTTTAGCTTGGAGTCTAGGTGAGTGTTTCTCGCCTCCTAAGTATTAGTAGTTTCAAAATGGTTTTAACCTTTAAGTTGTAATGCATGTTAAGTTTAGTTAGTTTATGCCTGAAGGTGACTTCGAATCATTAGATGTTAGTTTAGTTGATTAATACTAGAAAGTGGCTTTGAATCGATATATGTTAGTTTAGGTAATACATGCTTAGAAGTAGCTTCGAAATAATATACGAATTCTTCAAAACGATGTCTGATAAGTTAACTAATTCATGCTTAAAAACAACTTTGAAATGAATTAAGAATGTCCACATTCGATGCATGCAAAGTGGCTTGGCTTGTATTTAAAAGGGACCTTGGAAATGACCTAAGAATGTTTTGAATTGATACTTGTATTACTAGTTAATTCATGCCTAAATAGTAGCTTCGAAATGCTATGTGAGCACTTAGAATCAATGCTTGAATAGTGAGTTAGTTCATGCCTAATTAGTAGCTTTGAATTAACATGTTAACACTTTGAATCGATGCTTGTAAAGTAATTAATCCATGTCTTGAATCGTATTATGTTTAAACGACTTAATTAGGTTCAAATAGTAACATCGATATGATAAATGAATGCTTAGAATCGTATTATGTTTAAATGACCTGATTAGCTTCGAATAGTAACATCGATATGATAAATGAATGCCTAGAATCATATTATGTTTAAATGACCTAATTAGCTTCAAATAGTAACATCGATATGATAAATGAATGCCTAGAATCGTATTATATTTAAATGACCTAATTAGCTTCGAATAGCAACATCGATATGATAAATGAATGCCTAGAATCATATTACGCTTAAATGACTTAAATAAGTTCGAATAGTAACTGCGATATAATAAACAAATGCCTTGAATCGTATCATGTTTAATAGGCTTATTTAGATTTGAATAATGACTTCGATATAATAAACGAATGTTTAGAATCGTATTATGCTTAAATAGCTTAACTAGGCTTAAAATGTAACTCGAAACAATGAATGAACGCCTCAAATTGATACTTTTCTATTTAGTTGAATTATGCTTATGAAATAACTTTGGAAATAACATTTGAATAAAGAACTAAGCATGTTTACGCCCTTAACTGCAATACGTGAATGTAATCGTGTTTCATGCTTAGTTAGTTTAACTTAGCCTACTAAACATCCGTTTCAAGTTAAGGCCGTATATATATATATATATATATATATATATATATATATATATATATATATATATATATATATATATATATATATGTATGTATGGTTATGACCGTTGGTTGCAGCCTACTGCTGATTGTTATTTGTTTGTTCGGTAAGTAAGCATTGGTAAGTTACGTAAGTTTACATATCGCTTTTCAATATGTTATGATGTTTAGGATACTAAATTGTGAAATTGAAACTGAGATGGTAGTTGGACGGTTTGAGGCAAAACTATGAGTGGTTCGAGGTTCTTTGTGGTACGGTGCTTATGAGGAGGGAGTCTGGGTTGTGACTACCACAATCGTGTGAATTGTGAGGTCGTGTGTGGCTCATTATGTTGTTGAAATGATTATGAAGTGCTTGAATGTATTATGTGCAAATCCCTCCCTTTTTATGTTATTAAGATGCATTATGCGTGTAAAGGTGTTGTTTTGAAAAAGGATGTTTCTCGCATTTCAAAACAATAGGAGCTATGAATATTAGCAATCAATGGCCTATTTTAGCTATACGAACTTTGTTTTGGGAGTGAACTCACTTGAACGGGGGAATCCTTAAAGAATTTGATTAAAAAGAAAGTGAGATGTATGAAAAAGGATTTTGCTGTAAGAGGCAGCAAAATTATTAGCCGTTATGGCCCATACGCTTCCAATTGGCTAAGATAATGTGCTTGGGACAATATATTATGAATGATGTTAGCCTAGAGAATAGGTCCTGGTACTAGGAGACCCCAGAAGACCCTGACGAGGGTAATGGTCTAATATGTTATATGTAGCCGTCCCAGGAGTAAGAGCTTAAGCGTGAGCGTTAGGTCTCGCTATGGGATTGAGAATAGGTCTCACCCAATTAACATGCTATAATGATCTTATACCAGATGTATTTTCCTAACAAGCAAAGAAAAGTAGTTGGCATTTTGCCGTTTTAAGTATTTCAGACGAAAGAAGTTTCAAGGGCCATTGAGAGGCTAGTTGAATGAAATGTGAAAAGTTATAAGGGTCATAATGCAACCAATACGAAAGAGATTTCCTTTAATGAAAACGAGCCTCAAAGAGGCTAAGAAAAGAGTTTTTATGGGCCTTAAGAGGCTAAGCAAAGTGTTGAAAAGAAGAAAAGTTTTCTGTGCATGTTCTGTGCTTTTCTTATGAATGAAATGTGAATGAGATTTCAAGTAAGGCTAAGTAAAGTGTTTTCACAAGAAGAAAGAATGATACTTGTGCATGTCATATGAATGAGATCTAAGTAAAGTATGCTAATGAAAATAAAGCTTTATATGAACATTCCAAGTATAACTTCTGAAAAAGATGCTAAGTAAGATACGATCATGAAAAAGAAAGCCTTATGATCATAGTTCACGCATACCCTATGAATGAGACTTGAATTTGTGTGTGCCTTATGTATATCATATAAATGAAATGCTAAGAAAAGTATGATTATGAAAAGAGATAACCTTATGTGCACATCATATGAATGATGTTTCATGTATAGTTTAAAATGGAATGCTAAGAAGTTATGTTATAAAAAGAAAGATCCCTATACATAGCCCTCGATGCCTGCTTACATGCTTAACTGCTTGTTAGTAAAGGTGCTTAGTCATTGAGGGACCTAGAAATATGTTTGAGTGGTTAAAATGAAGTTTATGTTTAGTGATCATTCCATAAGGGTTTTATGGATGCCTAATATGGTAGTAAAGTATGAATACGTGATATGTGACTATTAAAGATATTATTACCTGCAACGGTTTTAGTTTTAAGGGGGTCGGGGGATACTCACTGAGCGTGTGGTTGCTCATCCCACTACTCTTTCCCCTTTTTCCCCCAGGTTTTCTTTTTGACAGGAAGAAGTTGAGTCAGCTATGTCAAGATGGAGTCTATTCTCACTTGCAAGGTGTCATGTGTACCTACTTACGTCTTTAATGAAGTCATGTAAAGTATTCTTGGTTTGCAAACGTTTGTAAACAATTATTCTAGTTCATGTAATGCATATGGTATGAAGATCGCTCTGTATGGCCGTATGAGCCAACCATCTAATTAGTTAGTTATGTTTTGGGATGTAAACCCCCATGTTCTGGTTGTGTGAACTGTTAAGTTGTATCTTTCATTTCTTCTTTATTAATGAACTATTCTATTTGGTGTACTCCGAGCGAGTGTCTCGTTGAGTTATGAACTCCGGCGTGTAGCCATTGAGCTTCTTTTAAATGTTTACGCTTTCGTTGATTTGTAGGGGTTTATTGTAAGACTTTTAGCCTGGAAACGGTCAGTTTTTAGGGGAAACTCTGTCTGTTTCGCTCCAGAATTTTAAGTAAGAAGCTAAGAAAACATAATGCTCCTAACCCTAGGGGCTGGGGGTGTTACATTGATGGTATCAGAGAAAAGGTCCTGTGATCATAGGCCGCGACCTGAGTCTTGCATTACATATAGTCGCCTAGGAACACTTTGTGGTTATGTGACATATGCCAGCTTTATGTGCAAGTGTGCCTTATAGTATGGCCATTTGTGACTTGTGTGAGGCTCGAGTAGGACGATTTAGTGAAAGTAATGAGTTGGGCGTTAAGTATAGGAGTCAAATAGCTCCCCACCTCGAGGTGAAGTTGTGGGTGCTAATTGGTATAATATGTTCCCAATGTGCTAATGTAATTGACTTCACTGATTGACTTTTATGCGATCCAGTTAAGTCGATCGAATAAAAATTGAGCCATGTGTTAAGATGTGTGCCCAGCTCATTTTCGTGTTCTTGTGTTAGCTAACTGATGTTTTGAATGGTAAATGTTTTCTTCATGCGCTCTGATAAGACAATCCATAGTTCAAGCACGTTGATTTAAACTCGAACGATTAAAAAATCTTTCTCTGAGCTCATTTTTGCCCCTGAAGCACGATTTGCTCCTCGGGCCCCATAATAGAGTGAGCGGACGTACTCAAAGGTTTGTAGAGAGAGAGAGAGAGCTAGAAGCAGTTAATCATCCTTTTATTAAAGACAAAGAGATTCGAAATAGTTAAGCTATTTTTCACCTTTGAATTCCAAAGTTTCTAAATGTTAATGTCATTCTGGTTATCGAGTCAAGCCTTACCCTGCACCGAAGGACTTGCACCTTTTTAGCAATGATGAATGAGATTAGGTTCACAAGTACATGCCCTTGTACTATACGTGTCGAGATTAACTGCTATGGTTGATGATCATACTGAATGGTACCTTGCTGTTGTGAATTTTGCATTGCCTAAGTGAAATTAGGGGATATTTTCGCATGCATGTTTGAAAAACGAAATGTTAGTAGTAGGATTTCGTTAAACATTATGTAAGAGTACCTACTGTTCCCCTTTCTTGCCCGTGTTATCTAAGCCGTGCATTACTTGTATTCTAATATATGGATTGTTATTAGTGAATGGGTAACGATGTTTTGGCTTGAACAAACCCTAATACACCTAGAAAGCGAAAGGGATGAAGAACCTAGTAGACTTTGGAATTGTACATAGTAAATGATCCCTACTAAGGTAAACGACCTACAGTGAGACTCCTATGATCACCTGTGGGATGGGTGTACCTAATAAGACCTCCACGCGTACCTATAAGACCAGTAATGTCAACCATACTCAAACAACCCTAGCAGCTGGACACCAATCCTTCCTAAATTGGATGGTGTTTAGGGCAAGCTATTGACCACAGGTTGCAAAGGGGGATTGTACGCTTATATACATTATAGGTGTTCTTTCTATGTGATGACCCTGTGAGTCTGCATATCTTAAGGATTTCTTATGATGCCAAGTAATGCTGTGTGATGTCTCTATTGCCTTGCTATGGAATGAAAACCCCCTGGTTAAGTAACTCAGTTTTGAAATGCTTCGATTTTGTATGCTAGTGCAAGAGCTTGACTTGAGTCGGATTGGTATGTGACTTGATTATTCAGATTATCTAAGTTTGGTAATTCATGACATGGCATAACCTCTGACTTGCTGCTTGCATACCGTGAATTCTATGATTCCACGTAATAACTGAATAACTGTATACATACGTATTGAAGCATGATGAGACGACCTTAGAAACCTGCATTCACACATTCTTGCCTTTGTATGGTTGATCAGAGTAGCACAGCAGAAGCATATAGGCTTATAAGCCATAGACCCAGGATTCATCTAGAAGCATAACATTTGTATGAATCTATGACTTCAGAGACGATCAGCCCCAAGTAAAAACCCTAGGGAAAGACTTCCCACCATCGAAATCATCTACTTACATTCCTGCCTCAGCATTTCCTTCTCCAAGCTATTCTTATCGATATGATTACGCTAGTTCATGTTAATCGTGATTTCGAATTTTCAGTGCTCGGTTGTAAACCCTACGTGATGTCAATGTGAATTCGAATGCTACTTCAAGTTCTTTTATTGCCAATATGGCGCAATTAGTATCTCTGCTATCTTAGTATGATGTGGTAACCTTCTAGTAAGTGCTTTAATCTTAGATTGACCTAATATCTTCATGTTTTAGAACAAATCTGATTAAGTTAACCCCTTCATACAACTTTAGCATGCCCTGTCTACGCTACCATGACTGAAATGTTTAAAAGTTATTCGTGATTGATGTAAAAACATAGAAATGCTGGTCACATACGCTTTCGTTTTATAAAATTGCTTGCTAAATGTATATTAGCCGGTTGCATATTACTTCCAATTCGTCGACCTCAGAATGCTGAAATGCTGATGTTATGCGATGCTATTATGCTCGAGTAATGCTATGTGGTGCTATGTGACGCTCTTATTATTCTCAATGTGTTATAGGAGTCCCCATGTTAATCATTGTGATCTCAAAAGTGACTTGAATTCATGTTTTAGAATGAGACTACTAGTATATGACCTTAAGATGCCATTGTCTCAGTTGCCATACCTTTAGATGCCCACTTATAGGTGCATATGCATAGAGTTGTTGCTTGCCATGCGAACTGAGTCTAGATTATCGAAAATCTATATTTCATTTTCAAAACAAACTCAATATGGTTTCCATGCCAACTCATTTGCCCCTTTCAATGCGATTTGCCCTCGGCACCTAAATAGAGTGAGTAGACGCTTGAAGAGGATTGGCGAGGAGGAGACTGGAAACCATAAGTCATTTTCTTTCGATTTAAAAGAAGTAGTGTCTGCAAAATGAAACCTTTTGGAAACCTGCCTTGTAGATCCAAGTTGTGTGCGTACATTCTAAGAAAGACCGAACTTAGATTTAGAATTTCGAGGACAAAATTCTTTTAAGTGAGGAAGAGTGTAAGACCCACCTTCTTTGTTTAAGTTAACCTAACTGTCTTGCTTTTTACGTTATAAAATTTGTATTTTTAGTAAATATATGAGTTAAATTATTATTTACGTGCCTGTATGAGTGATAATTTTATTAAAAAGAATAATTATTGCTATTATTGATTTTAAAGCTAATTCGTGCTATTGGTGCCCTTAAATTATACCGATAGTTTAATTTAGTCGTTATTCGATTTATTTAGTCGTTTCCCAAATGCGAGTAGGTTGTTAACCTTAGAATTAGTTTCGAGGTTTACTAAAATCGAACTTTGATGTATTTAGGAACGAATAATTGATGAAAGGCCATGTCATCGATTTGCATTTAGGACAAGATGTTCGAGCTTGGACTAGCGATTTTAGTTGATTGAGTTATTAACCAAAACAACAAAAATAAAATAAAAGCAAATGTAAGGGGCCAACGCCCCTTACTTTTCTCCGCAAGGCACGATAGGGGGGATTCGGACCCCAGCCCTGTGAGCCCTAAAATAAAGAGTAAGAAGGGAGATCGAGGGTGAGTCTGAGAAGAGAGAGAGGGCGGCGGACGAGCAAGTGGTGACCGGCCGGGCGGCGACCACTATTGCGCTTGTTAGCCCCATTCGCGCTGCGTCACAACAGAAAAGAGAGGGGTTAAGCGAATTTAGAGCCAAAAAAAGGGGGGGTCATGGTCGCCGGTTGCCACTGCAGGGAGACGCCGACGAGGGTGAGCCGGGAAGGAGGACGATAGCCGTCCGCTGGTTGCCGGCAAAGAGGAAGAGAAGAGGTCAAGTGACACACTAAAGTTGAGGCTTTGAAACCCTAACCACCACTTTAACCACCACTGAGGTGGTCTACCCCGACCTGGACAGCCAAGGGGAGGACCGAGAGCAGAGGGATAGCACGCGCAAACTGACCAGTAGCAAGGCTCAGGATTCGGCTTCAAATTTGCCCAATTAGCCCAGGAATCGAGTCCTTTAGCTTGGAGTCCAGGTGAGTATTTCTCGCCTCCTAAGTATTAGTAGTTTCGAAATGGTTTTAACCTTTCAGTGGCGATGCATGTTAAGTTTAGTTAGTTTATACCTGAAAGTGACTTCGAATCGTTAAATGTTAGTTTAGTTGATTAAAACTAGAAAGTGGCTTTGAATCGATATATGTTAGTTTAGGTAATACATGCTTAGAAGTAGCTTCGAAATAATATACGAATTCTTTGAAACGATGTCCGATAAGTTAACTAATTCATACTTGAAAACAACTTCAAAATGAACTACTAATGTCCATATTTGATGCATGCTAAGTGGCTTGGCTCGTATTTAAAAGTAACCTTGGAAATGACCTAAGAATGCTTTAAATTGATACTTGTATAACTAGTTAATTCATGCCTAAATAGTAGCTTTGAAATGCTATATGAGGATTTAGAATCAATGCTTGAATAGTGAGCTGGTTCATGCCTAATTAGTAGCTTTGAATTAACATGTTAGCACTTCGAATCGATGCTCGTATAGTAATTAATCCATGTCTTGAATTGTATTATGTTTAAACGACTTAATTAGGTTCGAATAGTAACATCGATATGATAACTGAATGCCTACAATCGTATTATGTTTAAATGACCTGATTAGCTTCGAATAGTAACATCGATATGTTTAAATGACCTAATTAGCTTCAAATAGTAACATTGATATGATACATGAATGCCTAGAATCGTATTATATTTAAATGACCTAATTAGGTTCGAATTGTAACATCGATATGATAAATGAATGCCTAGAATCGTATTATGCTTAAATGACCTAATTAGCTTTGAATAGCAACATCGATATGATAAATGAATGCCAGGAATCGTATTACGCTTAAATGACTTAAATAGGTTCGAATAGTAACTTCGATATAATAAACAAATGCCTTGAATCATATCATGTTTAAGTGGCTTATTTAGATTCGAATAATGACTTTGATATAATAAACGAACGTTTAGAATCGTATTATGCTTAAATAGCTTAATCAGGCTTAAAATGTAACTTCGAAACAATGAATGAACGCCTCGAATTAATACTTGTCTATTTAGTTGAATTATGCTTATGAAATAGCTTTGGAAATAACATTTGAATGATGAACTAAGCATGTTTATGCCCCTTAACTGCAATGCATGAATGTAATTGTGTTTCATGCTTAGTTAGTTTAACTTAGCTTACTAAAAGTCCGTTTCAAGTTAAGTTCGTATGAATGTCTGTATATATATATATATATATATATATATATGTATGTATGGTTATAACCGTTGGTTGCAGCCTACTGCTAATTGTTATTTGTTTGTTCGGTAAGTAAGCATTGGTAAGTTACATAAGTTTACATATCGCTTTTCAGTATGTCATGATGATTAGGATACTAAATTGTGCAATTGAAACTGAGATGCTACTTGGACGGTTTGAGGTAGAACTATGAGTGTTTCGAGGTTCTTTGTGGTATGGTGCTTGTGAGGAGGGAGTCTGGGTTGTGATTACTGCAATCGTGTGGATTGTGAGGCCTTGTGTGGCTCATTGTGTTGTTGCAATGATTATGAAGTGCTTGAATGTATTATGTGCAAATACCTCCCCTTTTATGTTATTAAGATGCATTATGTGTATGAAGGTTTTGTTTTGAAAAAGGATGTTTCTCGTGTTTCAAAACAATCGTAGCCATGACTATTAGCAATCAATGGCCTATTTTAGCTATACGAACTTCGTTTTGGGAGTGAACTCACTTGAACGGGGGAATCCCTAAAAAATTTGATTAAAAAGCAAGTACGATGTATGAAAAAGAATTTCGCTGTGAGAGGCAGCAAAATAATTAGCCGTTATGGCCCATATGCTTTCAATAAGCTAAGAGAACGTGCTTCGGACAATATGTTATGAATGATGTTAGCCTAGGGGATAAGTTATGGTATTAGGAGACCCCAGAGGACCCTGACGAAGGTAATGGTCCGATATGTTATATGTAGCCGTCCCAGGAGTAAGAGCTTAAGCGTGAGCGATAGATCTCTTTATGGGGTTGAGAATAGGTCTCAGTCAATCAGCACCCTATAATGATCTTATGCCAGATGTGTTTTCCTAATAAGCAAAGAAAAACATATGGCATTTTCCCATTTTAAGTATTTCAGAAGAAAGAAAGTTTCAAGGGCCAGTGAGAGGCCAGTTGAATGAGATGTGAAAAGTTATAAGGGTCATAATGCGAGCAATACGAAAGAGATTTCCTTTAATGAAAACGACCCCCAAAGAGCCTAAGAAAAGAGTTTTTATGGGCCTCAAAAGGCTAAGCAAACTGTTTTCAAGAAAAGAAGAAAAGTTTTCTGTGCATGTTCTGTGCTTTTCTTATGAATAAAATGTGAATGAGATTTCAAGTAAGGCTAAGTAAAGTGTTTTCACAAGAAGAAAGAAAAATGCTTGTGCATGTCATATGAATGAGATTTAAGTGAAGTATGCTAATGAAAATAAAGCTTTATGTGAACATTCCAAGTATAACTTCTGAATAAGATGCTAAGTAAGATAAGATCATGAAAAAGAAAGCCTTATGATCATAGTCCATGCATAACCTATGACTGAGACTTGAATTTGTATGTGCCTTATGTATATCATATAAAGGAAATGCCAAGAAAAGTATGATTATGAAAAGAGATAACCTTATGTGCACATCATATGAATGATGTTTCATGTATAGTTTAAATAAGAAAGATCCCTATGCTTAGCCCTCGATGCTTGCTTACGTGCTTAATAGCTTGTTAGTAAAGGAGCTTAGTCACTGAGGGATCTAGAAATATGTTTGAGTGGTTAAAATAAAGTTTATGTTTAGTGATCATTCCATAATGGTTTTATGAATGCCTAATATGGTAGTAAAGTATGAATATGTGATATATCACTATTAAAGATATTATTGCCTGCAACGGTTTTGGTTTTAAGGGGGGTGGGGGACACTCACTGAGCATGTGGTTCCTCATCCCACTACTCTTTTCCCTTTTTCCCTCAGGTTTTCTCTGTGACAGGAAGAAGTTGAGTCAGCTATGTCAAGATGAAGTCTATTCTCGCTTGCAAGGCGTCATGTATGCCTACTTACGTCTTTAATGAAGTCATGTAAAGTATTCTTAGTTTATAAACGTTTGTAAACAATTATTCTAGTTTATGTAATGCATATGGTATGAAGGTCGCTCTGTATGGCCGTATGAGTCAACCATCTGATTAGTTAGTTATGTTTTGGGATGTAAACCCCAATACTCCGGTTGAGTTGTATCTTTCATTTCTTCTTTATTAATGAACTATTCTGTTTGGTGTACTCCGAGCGAGTGGCTCGTTGAGTTATGAACTCCGGGGAGTAGCCGTTGAGCTTCTTTTAAATATTTTACTTCTGTTGATTTGTAGGGGTTTATTGTAAGGCTTTTAGCTTGGAAATGGTCAGTTTTTAGGGGAAACTCTATCCGTTTCGCCCCAAAATTTTAAGTAAGAAGTTAAGAAAACGTAATGCTCCTTGCCCTAGGGGTTGGGGGTGTTACACTATATGATGAGGGATATAAAGTTAATCGATTGCAAAGTTAGACCAGGTCATGAAGTATAAGTTACCGAGGACAGGGAATCTTTCTTTTTAATTAAGGAGTAACTTTTAAATTTTTTTATAATAAAGTGCTCTTGTTCTGAAGCAGCCCTAATGTCTATTTATGGTAACAAAAGTTGTAGATGTGTAGGGATGTGGCAAATCAAAATGTTCTCATCATCACCACTATGCTCCTCATTCTCATCAACACCCTCATCTCATTCTCTTAGCAAAACCACCTCTCGAACAATCACCGTATCAGGATTCCAATTCCTCTTGTTAGTTATGGTGGGACGGGCCATATTGTGAAAAGTAAAGAGGATTTATCTGTCGTGGGGTATTTGTTGATGCCACCTTTTGTATCTACAATGGTCATGTGGGCTAAGGTGACAATATCAAGGTGCCCTCCTAAGAAATGAGGCTCAAGGGTGCCAAACTTTTAACCATGATTCAAAGCTTGGGTAATTACGGTAATGGTGCACCTGTCCTCCCAATATCACATTCTCACGTGTGGTCTTGGCCACCTTCACTAAGTGGCAAATGATGAAGGTCCCGGTATCCGCATGGGTACCCATCAAAGCACACCAAATGAGAAGCAATTTTGCTTTCCTACACATGTTTTGGCTATCATTACGCCCAAAGATGATATTATCCATTAAACATTGTTGATAGTCGATGTTAACATTGTACATATCAGTTACTTCGGCTTGTGTAAGGCCATAGACTTGAGGTCTCCTAAACTTATTGGTATAGGTTTTATATTTTAAGCAAGTGATGCTCAATAAACAACGTCGGGTCACTACTTTCTCAGAACATCCCTAAAAGCATCCATATGGACCGAGAGGTGTAGTAACTCATTAAACCCCCTTAAGATCATCTAGTGGTCGGCATTAAACATACGGAATGAAATGAGGACCTCTTGACCCCTGCATGACCCAGCCCAATCTATATGCAAAGAACGTAGAAACTCAATTACAAGCTGGTTATATAACACATAATTCATCTCTAAATATTTTATCTAACCTAGATTGCTAAGTAAAGAAAAAATATCATTAAGCATTCCCAAAGTCCTCAAGGAGTCAACATGCCAAAACTATTGGTCACTGATCTTCTTAGTACTCAATCTTCAATTTTTGTTCTTCATTAACAAAGACTAAACCTCTGGTACTAGGAGGAATAATTAAAGGGTAGGCATCCTTTATACCTTTGGTCCTCGAAGGTGCATTGGAGACGGAGGAAGTCCTTGAAGACTTCTTGCGCAGAGATGGAACTTGGAAGGACTCACCAGCTCTCTACTTACCCATGGTTGAGGTTTGTGTGCAAATCAAGCTTCCCTTGCTTCTAATGGCATTTTCAAGTGTAGAAATGGAATCAACGGACACTCTTTCTTTCTCTACTACCTTCATCCTCAACAATAGAGGCTTGGGTTTTAGAGAGAGAAAGTGAGTGATTAGACTCGAGAAAGAGATGGATTTGAGGGAGATTATGGTGGAAAATGAAGCATAATAAGTGGAATTTGGGAGATTTATGGGGAAAATAAAAGACTTGGGGTGGATTTAAGTGTAGAATGAGAGGGGAAGTGAGGAAGATTGAGAGAGGAGGCATGTAGAGAGACAAAAAGTGGATGACGAAGAAGGAGAAATGAAGAAGAAAGAGGGATGTCTCAGGTTTTAGGGCTGCCTGGCACGGTCGTGCCGCATGGCACAGGGCCCCGATGCCAAATCTCTGGTTAGTGTGGTGGAATACCTGTTATAGAATGGTCGTGCCATATGGCACGGTGCCCTCGTGCCAAACCACTATGAGGGCTTTTCTTTTGCTCCTTGAGTGGCACAAGGGTGCCTTTTAGCAAGGTCTTACAGTGCCAAATCTCTGCCCTAAAAAACAATGTATACCTCTAAATTGTTTTCCTTGAAATTTTTCCTCACTTTTCTTACCTTTTGCTTGTTTTTCAACTTCTCTCATCTCTTCACTCACTCCTTTTTCTTCCCTCTTTTTCCTCTTCTTTTTTCTATCCTTCACTCTTTTTCCTATTTTTCTCTTTGTTTTTCCTCATTTTCTTATCTTTTTTTGTTTTTTTCCTTCAATCTTTCGACACACACAATCCACACATATATACACTATGTACAAATAGAGAAGGAGTTGAGGCTGTAACTACTCAAATGAAGGAGGTTCATAGAGGAGAAGACATTCCACATCCTCCTTGCTTGACATCTGTAAAAAGTGCTTCACTTGTGCCCATTAACTTTGAATGCATGGTTTTTGGTGGGATCCTTGATTTCAAATGTCCCATGAGGGAACACTTTCATCACAATGTAAGGACCGATCCACCTAGACCTAAGTTTTTTGCAGGAATAGATAAAATTTTGAGCCATGCAAAAGGACTTTTTACCTAGGGGGAAATTTGTTCCTATTAATACGCTTATTGTGAAAGACCTTGGCTCTCTCTTTGCTCAACTAGGTGTTGCCATAAGCCTCTCTCCTGATCTCTTCAAGCTCACTTAAGCTCAATTTTTTCCCCTCATCGATAGCATTTAAATTGAAGTTGAGGATCCTAATTGCCTACCAAGCTCGATGTTCGAGCTCAGCAGGTAAATTGCACGGACGCCCATAGACCACCCTATAAAACAATATGCTTAAGGGGGTCCTAAAGGCAGTGCGGAATGCCTACAATGGATCTATCAACTTATTTGTCCAATCCTTCCTATTGTTGTTTACGGTCTTTTCAAGGATTTGTTTGATTTATCTATTGAACACTTCTACTTGACTGTTGGTTTGAGGATGGTAAGGAACTATAAGGTGATGAATGATAGAGGACCTTTTTAGTAGTGCATCAAAGGAAATATTGTCAAATGGGTCCCTCGATCACTAATGATTGCTTGTGCCATCCAGTACCGGGCAAAAATACTCTCCCTTAGAAACCTTATAACCACCCTATACTCGTTTGTTCTTGTAGGAATTAATTCAACCCATTTGGACACATAGTCTATACACACCCAAATGTACTCATTCCCAATGAATTTGGGAATGATCCCATAAAATCGATTGCCCATACATCAAATATGTCAACAACAATGATGGGAATGAGTAGCGTCATGTCTTTTCTACCTACTTTGCCAAATTGTTGACAACGTAAACACCGTTGACAATAGTTCTAGGCATCTCTAAAGAGGGTCGACCAATAAAATATGCTTTGGAGAATCTTAGCAATGGGTTTTCTTCACTAAAATGCCCTCCACAAGTATGATCATGGCAAAAAGAGAGGATACTACGGATTTGGTTGTCCGGTATGCATCTTCTAATGATTTGGTCTTGACAGTATGTTAAAAAAGCAGGGACTGTTCCACATAAAACTGAACCATTGAAAGAAAACATGCTTTATCATCCTTGTTCTAACGCTTAGGCATTTCCTCAGTCATGAAGTAGTTCACTATGTCGACAAACCATGGCTCCATATGAGCCCTAAAAAGTCATTCATTAGGGAAACGGTCATAAATAGGAGACTCACATGCATCGTTGGTCACAATCCTAGAGAGATGTTCTGTTATCGAGTTTTTGGAATCCTTCATATCCTTAACCTCATCATCAAATTCTTACAGTAGCATAATCCGTCTAATTAGTTTAGGCTTTGCATCTTTCTTTTTAACAAGGTGTTTCAAGGTCGCGCGGTTGGTGAAAATAATGATATGAGACCCTATGAGGTAGGGCCTAAACTTTTCGAATCCAAAAACTACTGCTAGAAACTCCTTTTCAATGTTAATCTAATTCACTTGCGCCTCATTGAAGATGCGACTTACATTGTAAATTACATGAGTTTCTTATTAATCATTTGCCCTAAAACTACCCCAATTGCATAGTCTGATGCATCACACATAAGTTCAAATGGTTCTTCCCAAACGGGAGGATGCAAGATGAGAATTATGGTTAATACCTCCTTAAGCCCTATAAATGCCAATTCACACTCCTTGGAAAAGTGGAATGGTGCATCCTTGGCTAGAAGTGAGAATAAGGGCTTAGCAACCTTGCTAAAGTCCTTGATAAATCTCCAATAGAAACTAACATGTCAAAGAAAAGATCATATGTTTTTCACACAAGTGGGGAGTAGGAGGTTTACAATCAAATCCACTTTATCCTTATCTACCTCTGTCCCCTCACTTAAGGTAATATGGCCTAAGATTATCCCCCTCTTGACTATAAAATGACATTTTTTCAATTAAGGGTCAAATGCTTATCCCGACACCTTTTTAGATCTTTTCTAAAAGTAATCAAGCAATCCTAAAACGAGTCTCCATATACAGAGAAATCATCCGTGAAAATATCAAGACATTACTCGACTAGATCAGAAAATATCGAGATCATACACCTTTGAAAGGTGGTCGGGGCGTTGCAAAGACCAAAGGGCATCTTCCGAAAGGCGTAAGTGCCAAAAGAGCATGTGAATAGTCTAATCTTGGTCTTCGGAGGCAATGGGAATTTGGGTATAGCCGGAATACCCATCAAGAAAGCAATAGAAAGCCCCGCTAACCTCTTTAACATTTGGTCCAAAAAGGATAAAGGAAAGTGATTCTTTCTAGTGGTGGAGATCAACTTTTTATAAGCATTGCATACCCTCCACCTAGATTGGGTTCTTGTGGGAATGAGCTCATCCTTGGCGTTCTTAATCAAGGTGACACCGGTCTTTTGACGAATATGCCTTGTATGGGTCTCAGCCACTCATTATCCGAGATGGGGCAGATAATATCGTTATTCAACCACTCTAAGATTTTTTTTCTTTACCACCTCTTGAAGGTTAGGGTTCAACCTTTTTTGTCTATCCTGATAGTGCTTGGCATTCTCCTCAAGGTGGATTCTATGTTATACTATGGTAGGACTAATGCCTCTAATGTCTCCCAAGGTCCACCCTAGAGCCTCTTGGTTTTTATTAATAGGTTTAAGACTTGAGCCTATTGGTCTGAATTCAGCTCATTGGAAACTACCACGGGGAAGGTTTCATCTGGACCCAAGAATGCATATTTGAGTGTATTAAGAAGGGGCTTCAATTCAAGAGATGAGGATGCGGGCACATTAGGAGGTGCCTCATGAGATGGAGGGAGAGGAGAAAAGATGGATGCAAGAAGCGATGCATGTAATGAGTCATCACATTGTTCGTCAAATGCAAATATATCAAATTCGGATTCACACTCCATACAAAATAACTCATACATACATGACATTAACTCCTCATCATGGTCAAACTCCACTTCCCTCAAAGAAAAGTCACCCACCCAATTAAGGGTAGGGTGTTCAATATCATCAAACCCCATCGGTTGCTTTTGAAGGTTAAAGACATTCAATTCTAGTGCCATATTTCCAAATGTTAACTTTGTTTTCCCATCCCAACAATTAATGAGAGTATTAGAAGTAGCAAGGAATGGTCAACAAAGGATAACTGGTATTTCACTTTTAGGACTCACCACAACCCTAGTCTCTAACATGACAAAGTCAATCGAAAATATGAATTCCCCTACTTTGATCAACACATCCACAACTATCCATTTATAAATCCTAGTGGAGCAGTTGGCCAATTGAATAACTATTTTTGTAGGTTTGAGCTCCCTTAAACCTAACCTTTCACACACCGTAAAGGGTATAAGGTTAATACTAGCACCTAAGTCATGCCGGGCCCTGTGAGTGTTGTGATTGTCAATCACAATTGAGATTGTAAAGCAACCCGGGTCCTTACACTTAAAAGGTACGTGGTTTGAAATAATTAAGCTCAAATTAGAGGCTAAAAAGTCCCTTTTTGGAACACTGGGGGCTCTCTTAGTGTTGCATAAGTCTTTGAGAAAATAGGCATAGGGTGGCATTCGTTGTATCATGTCAAGTAAAGGGATGTTGATTTTCACTTGGTTGCAGGTCTCCCTAATCTTATCAACATATGGTTGCATTTTCTTCACTTTCAATCAGTTAACAAAAGAAGGAAGGGGCTTAGAAGCATAAGGGGGAGCGATAGAATCATTGATTAAGTCACTCTCCTTTAGGATCATCCACCACCTTGAAAGGAATGGAATCAATTGGGGAAGGGAGCACATAACAACTTCGAGGAGACGGGGAAGGAGAAGATAGGGGAGGGGACTCATTCTCATTTTGCTCACCTAAGTGGATGTCAACCTTTTTATCTGGCCACAGAGAAATTATAGAATTCACTTTTTGAGCATCATTAGGGTAAAAAGAAGAGGAGGATCCCCCTCTTGGTTTACCTTCAGTTGACTAAACCCCTTTTTCCCTATTAGACATGGCTAATTGTGTAAATTGATTGCTTATTGTCTTCATCACTCTCTCACTCGAGTCCTTAAGTTTTTTAATCATCCTCTCCACATCAATTACTTTCTTGTTCACTTTATCCAAATCATAATAACTGGGAGGGGGAAATGATTAAGCCACATTCGATTTGAGGGGGATGACCCTTTAACCATTATATGTTCCCTGAAAAGGTGGCCTTTACTATGAAGATGAAGAATTCCCTTGGAAAACCCCACCCTAGTATTGGGCATCAAGGCATTAGGCCCAACCCATGAGAAATTGGGGTACTTAGCACATTCTATATTGTAAGTAGGAGAGTGGGGATCAAATCTTGGCCTTTGGAAGGCTGCATTCACTTGACTTTACTCTTGGCTTATAGGTAATTGTTGACCGAATAAGGGGAATGCGCTTAGGGAATGGTCTGTGGATTGACATTAAGAGTATAAAACAATTTGGGAAGGGCGAAAATTGGTCGACGCTTAGGACAATACAAAACCCTTCAACATACTTTCTAGGGCGGCAAATCTAGTGTCAATATATGTGGTATCCGCCACTGCATGGATCCCTCCCTTTCGGCTATTGATTCTAGCACCTAACCTCTCATCCATAGTGATTTCGCATTGTAAGGTCTTTTCAGCTAACACTTCTAGGAAATCCCATGCCTCAATCTCACTTTTGTTTAAAAAAAAACCCCCTTGATATATAGACTCTACTATGGTCCTTGTGGCTTGGTTAAGAGCCTCATAAATTATTTGGCACAACCACCAACGTTCTAGACCATGGTGAGGACATTGAGGAAGCATGAGCTTAAATCTTTCAAAGCACTTCCAAAAGGACTCTATCTCAAGTTAGGCAAATTGATTGATTTCATTCCTTAATTTCACGGTTTTACCCTTTGGAAATTATTTTCTGAAGAAAACCCTCACAAACCCATCCTATGTGTAGATGGAGTTTGCAAGGAGGCTATGCATCCGCTCTTTTGCCAAATATTTCCAGGCAAAAGGAATTAAACAAACCTAACAATGTCTTTAGGCATATTTGGGAATTGCATCATTGAGCATACTTCCTCAAATTCACTTAGAAATAGGTAGGCATCACTATCTCCAGTGAATTAGGAAAGTATGGTCATGTATCAAGGACTAAAAGCAAATTAAACATCCCTACCAAGGGCCGATATTTGAAAGCAAGATGGATTAGTATACGTAGGGGGATAAAAGATTTGGTTTAAGCTCTTTTGGACCAAAGGGAAGGTCCTTGAGCTTGCTTCTCTGTCATTTTTTCCAAGTTAGGTGCTATAGTTGGGTTACCTCAATGGGAGGTGGTGCAACTTCTGTGTGGATGAGTATCCTCCAACTAAGCAACCTTGTCCAACCACTCCTTCATTATCATTTTTTTAGGATTTTCAACAAGACCTAACCTAAGACATGTACAACAATCAAGACCAAATCAAATGCGAATCTAATGCCATCGTCCCCGGCAACAGTGCCAATTTGTTGGTGTAATTTTTAGTGGTGAGGAAGGGTGAAAAGTCATCCTCAGGGATGATGTGTGATAAGTGCTCAATATGTATATCATTTTAGGGCTATTTTGTGTCATTTTTAGGAGAATATTGCGCTTATTATTATTATTTACTCTCCTATTCTCGATTTATACTTGGATATAGTTGTTTGATGTGTTTTGCAGGATTTCTAGTATTTTACCCAGCATTTGTCCTTCAATGGCTGTAATTTGACCTCCCTCACAGTTATCTATGTCTAGCCATGATCGTAGAGCAAAGAATGAGCAAACACCTGGTTCCAGCACAAACCACGATCAGACCATGGTACACCTCATGGACCGTTGTGAGCCTATAACTATTGCATCTTCATTTTTCCTCAGCTGTGTGGCTGAGATTGACCGAGCGCCTCTATAAAAAGCGATGTTCTGTAGCATTAAAGAGCAATCCAATTTCATTCCAAGCAAAGCAAAAGTGTAGAGTAGCATAGATTAGTTTCTTTCTCAAAATTTGTAGTTTTTAGTTTGGTTATTGTATTAGTGTGAGTCTTGAGTGTGAGAGTTTGTTCTTGAGGCAGTTCTAAAGCTCTTGGTTGAAGGCCATCTCAGTCAATCTACTTTTTGCTCAAATTTTGCCAATCGTTAGTTATTTTGTTAATTTTTTATCATGTCTGAGTAGTTTTCTTTAGTCTAAGGATTTAGTAATTCGTGGAAGTGTTGTTGGATCATGTTTCAATCTACACAATTGTGCTTATTTTTATGATTGGTTTAATTTCATTTTGTCAAGTGTTTGGATTGTTGTGAGTTGATTTTTGACCAAAATTTGCCTGCACACTTGAAACAAATGAATGAAAAACTGAAAGGTGATATTTGGTTGTTGGACTGTTTGATAAGACCTAACGTAACTTCGTCTCAAAAGAGAGATTTGTATGTTAGGAGGCCTAGTAAGTAATCGAAGACATTGGACTTCAATTAACGAAAATTAGTTTGAAAGAATGACTTTTGCTTAGTTTAGACAAATTCAGTTGATTTCGAAATAATAGACTGAGTTTTTTTAAGAGATTACAATTCCTCGAATTTAACCAATTAGAAGAAAGCAAATGTTCATTATTTTTGATCTAATTTCCTTTCACAACTGCGAGAATTCCTAGATGATTTTCTTTTATTAATTTAGAAAAGGTTTATTTGCTTTGTTAAATTGAATCCACTTAAACTAGAATTTTACTTAGCATATTATGATAGGCAAGACTCAGTAAGTTACAATTAGTCCTTAAGGAACGATATCTTTTATCTATTCTACAAGTATTCGTGCACTTGCGGTAGCTGATCAATGTGTGATTTGCCTAAAATGGTCTTGATTGAGAATAGAATTTCAATTTGGTTAACTACACTAAGCCACTCTAAAATGCAAATTCAATCCACTTTCTCCACAAACAAGGGCTCAGAGCAAAGTAATAACAAAGGAAGCCAAAGTAAACTGGCCAACAACTAACTAAGCACAGTCAATTAACACAGCACACAAGAAATGGGATGATCGGAACTCAACATAGCCTGTGGCCTGAAATGGCCACCAACACAATACCAACAATCCTCAAAGAGATCACCCTTAAAAAGAAAATGTAGCCTAAATTACTACTAACCCTAAGTAAAAACAATAAAAATGAAGAGAGAGAAACTTGCCCAATATTCATCCTTCATTGATAATAAAATTTCTATGGCCTAATGAACTATGTATCCACATTCAATCACCAAATACCATAATCAAGTGCCAATTTGATCCTCTAACATTGATTCTTCAAACTTGAAAGTAATTAACCTAACATTGTGACATTGATAATGAAGACGGAAGAATGGGGAATGAAAAGAAAAGCTGAGTGAGTCTTGAGAGGTAGATTTAGGGCCCAAATCCTTTGGGATTTACACTAAAATCACCTCACAATCCCCAAGTCATCAAAACCTATATTTAGGGATGGTTTTTGGTTGCTTAAAAACAGAATATTTAGAGAGATTTAGGAGAGAGAAAGTGAGATTGTGCACTAATGATGAAGAGCAACAAGAAAATTGCAAGAACTAAATCAAAAGCTTAAAATTTCCAAGTTTTCGTTAATGAGGAGCAGAATGTTTACAAATCCTAAGCACGAGAGAGAAAATAGCTACTAAAGACTTAGATAACTCTAAAAACATCCAAAAATCACTTTTTATAGCCCTTACATCACTCTTTAAAAAGAAAGACAGAACGGAGGGGGCACGATCGTGCTAGGTGGCACAAGGCCCCCATGTCAAATTATTATCTTTACTTTTTTTAGTTTTTTGCTTCGTGGTGGGCCCTACACAGTTTAGCACTCCCTAGTCAGCTCCCTTATCACGACTAATCAATTGAGATTCAAAGTGGATTGGTCCTTACTCCAATTTAGAACTTTTTTGCATCTATCCCTACAAAACACAAAACACTAATAACTAGCTACACCAAAGGTTATTTGTGAGCTAAAATCTAGTGTGATGTAAGAAAAATGTTGCTTGATTGAGAACCGAACACCTCCTAACCTAGGCATGTTCTTTAAAGTTGCATGACTTGTAGTAAAGAATTTTTGATATTTTCTTTTTTCAGATGATGGACAGAAATCCTTAGTCTCCTCTTTATTTTATTTATCTCCCTCTCCTTTTTCCTAGCTTGCTTTATGAGATTTTGAGCTAGCCCCTCTTTTTTTCTTTATTTTGTTTAACCTAGATTCATTATAGGACAAAGTATTCTAGCCAGGAAAAGGGAAAAAATAAAATAGGCTTAGAAAGTTCGAACGAAAGTGTAGAAGCCTTAAGACTTGGATTCAAAAAATGAAAGGTTAATGGATAAGTGAAGGGACTTTTTGACTCAAGTCATGAACACAAGTTCAAGGGACTGGTTGTGCTCCTTAGATATGACCTCCAGTGTGGAGCTATATAGTAGGCTTCATAGTGAAACTCTCAAATTAAAGGAATCACTAATATGTTTAGTATGCTATCTCAGTATCTTAAGTGAATGGGATAACCCTTTCTAAACATTTATGTGAGCTTTGTTTGGATATATTGGGCCTAATGCTAAAAAAGGAGCCTAAGGTGAGCCTATTTTACCCGAACTAAAGTGCCCTTTTTTCCCCTCTCTTTTTTCCCCCCTTTGGAGTTTGGGTGAATCCCTAAATAACCTTAAGGAGATTTCAAGCCTAAGCTTCTTAACTCTTTGTCTAAGGCTCATAGCTAGAGTTTATGCTCATCAAATTTTGCAATCACTTCTCTTATATGTCCCATTTTTTACTTTTTGGGGGGTTTGCCATTGGGAGTAATCTTTATCACCCTACGTGTAGGCATCATATCTCTTATCTTCCCTACCCTGAGTAATGAGGTGATAGTTTGAAAAGTGGAATGTAATGGAGGTAGCTAATGGAAGGGAAAAGTTAATAGTCATAGGCATAGGTTGAGGGAAATGTCAAGTTAAAAGGGGAGGATGGCTTGGTGGGCTTGAAGGTTTTAAAGGAATAAGGTCAAGATGGTAGATGTACGCTACTGGTTTTAAATGAAATCGGATCTTACCATAGACTAGACTCTAAGTTGGGCTTAAACAGTGCACCTTTGTGCTTAAGTTGGGTCTAAGTCTAGCTCATATGACTCATGGGCCTAGAGTAGGCCTAGGTATGATTGTGATTTAGTTTGGCTAGAATGGGCTAGTTGGATATATGGATGGATCTACATAGATTTATACATGAGAACTAAACTTAGACAATCGATATATGATGCATAAACCATGGACTTATGCATGGATCAAATGTCTAAGTCTAATTAAACTTGTGAATTATGAATAACAAGCATGGTTGGATGCAACCTAGAATGAACTAGGCTCTAAAGGTCTAATGGGTCGCATTACAGAGTTTGGGCCTAGATAGGCTCCTGGACTACACATGTTGACGCCAAATGATGTGCGACTCTTTGGGTCCAAGTAGGCCACAATCTATATGCCGAGACATGACAATGACCTTTAGACTTTCCTAATCATGTAACAACGCTTGTTAACTCACGACTTAAAGTGACCTAGGCCAGACTAATGATGTTGACCCACATACTATGATTTGTGCAAGGTCTAGAAACTAGATAATTTCTATTGCTCCTTTCCTAATACAAAACCAAACGCTTGGATCTAACCTAATCTAAGAGGTTTAAAGCTTGGCCATCCCCTTAACTAGGCCAGACTAACATTTTCCTAACCTAAGCCCCCTAGACACAATGCTGACATTATGAACCCTAAGCATCAATACATGGGCCATTGCATATGGGTTAGGTTTATACAGTCTAATAGATTTCAATTCTAAACATTCAAAGAATCTTACATGCACATGAATTCCAGCGTCATCCAAAATTCTAAGTTGTAAGTGTTTTAGGTAAGGTTTATGATGCTACCATAAGCGCACGGGTATTGTAGTATAGTTTTGATATCGTTCCCATAAATACCAAATGTAATCTACATAGTTTTAACCTATTATAAAAGCCTAAGAAACCAAATTCCAATGGGTTGTCTCAACTATCACTATTTAACTATCGAGAAATTCAATCAAATTAAAAGCATCTGAGGAATTGTTTCATCTAGTAAAGAGTTGGATCATTGTATTTAACTATGCTATTTGCCTGGAATTGGATGATTCAAAGGAGCGCAATCGAAATAAGAATTCAATCTTTTCTTTCGAAACAAAATAAATTGCCTCAACTAATCCAATTAACATTATTTCAAATGTCGTTGGTTTTAGTCTTGGTTATGGATTTTTGATTACTAGGATTTCCCCTCAACGAACAACTCTCTTTCAAGAATTATTAAATTAAGTTCTAACTTGTTATTCTAATAATGAATTCTCCTTTCAGTACTTCACTCAACTATCCAGTATATGCAAGTAAATCTGGCCAAAATTTACTCATAATAATTCATTCATAATATAGAATTCAATCAAACATATTTTGATAAAGCACAAATATTGAAAACTAAAGATCCAACATCAATACTTCGGCTAACAAGTCCTTAGATTAAGTAAAACTACTCGCACATAATTGCAATTGAAGATATTAGAAGGGAAAGAAAGCTAAGCAACTATGATGGTCTTCAATGGCTTCGCAATCTCCAAGCCTTCAGGTGCCAATCTTCCACTCCAATTCCCTCTCTTACTCTAAAAAAAAACCTTGAAAAATCCTAAAACTAATGATAGAAGTGTGATAAAAGTGAGCGTTAGATGTCCTAGTTGTCCCTCTTTTGCAGCAGGAAGACCCCATTTAGGGATGAACTCGGTTGTCGTCAACCACAAGATGAAGGCAGACGAAGAGGCAAGCAGTTTCCAGCTTACCATGGACCGTGGCCTTCACCATGGAGGGCCCGTTGTTGGCTCTATCTCAAAATACTCTAGCTTTTTTTTCTTCTCCACGGGCATGATGACTTAGAGGCATCTGTGGGGAGTCAAAACATACTCAATTGGGTCAAAGCAAGGGCAAAAAGGCCTAAAAACCTACAAAACACAGAAAAAAACCATACCCAAGCGTAAAACCAAAAAAGCAGTGTAGATTATAACATGAAGATCATAATTCTCCGTCAAATGCAGCAAAATGACTCCAAAATGAAGTGTACTATAAGCATTTATCAAACTTCCCCATGCTTGAACCATTGCTTGTCGCCAAGCAACTATGAAAACCAAAACTATAATGAAGAACCTCCTCAGGTAAACATAAGTACCAACATCAATAGTCTAATCGACCCAAGAAGCTAGCCCAAAAGTGACGGAAAACATTGCAAAACAGATGAGAGAATGAAGTTTTTGAAATGAGAACAAGTACCATCACATCAAACATTGAATCGATCACCCAAATTGACTTAAACAATCATACTGGCACAGATAATAGGTAAAGCTAAAAGAACTGATAGATCCTCACTTTAGGGATAAAGCACTCATCACTCATGTGTTTAAAAAGAAAATGTGGTTCTCTCAAATCTCATTCCAAAGAATCAAATCTACTATAAGTTTGATAAGACTCTCAAATTCGCCACAACTAAAATGCAACACATGCTAGGCAATCATGAGAACTTTGATAGGGTTGTAACGGCGCTATGGGTAAAAGTAAGAGTGGAACAAATATGTTGGGATTTCTGGGGCTCAAAGCCAAAAACTATGAGTATAAATCATCTTCACCCAACTTTTCAAAGAATACTCCTCACACCAAACAACAATACCAATACATCTCAAATACACACAATTACCCCTAGTTGGTTGATTATGCGAAAAAGTGGTGAAGCATAAGTAATATAAAATCTATACCAAATCCTTGTATTATTTTGCTTCTCATTTTCTTTCAACGTTCTTTTTTCCTTTTTTTTGATTTTGTCTTTTTTTTATTCTTTTTTTTTCAGAGAAGTATTATGGCAAGAGAAATTGTGCACTTTTCAATACTTTTTCTAACAACTCACAAAATTCAACCAAAATAACACCTAGGGAGGTATCGCATGAATCCCTTATTGCATACAAAGAAACTACACCAAACAACAATGTCATTATCCTTAAGCTACTTCCAATCACTAATGAAACTCTATAGTCTTGGCTAAAAAGACAAGATATGTATTTGGCCAAGGTTCATTGTTATAGGTTTGCATGGAGAAAAAGGTCAAGGCTCAAAGGGGCTAGCAAGGGATAAATCATATATTAAGGGTGGCTATTTAGCCAATGTAGCTCATAAATTCAAAGAATGCCTTAATCATATTCCCTAAATATGCATGGTAAATATGATCTTGAACAAGAGTCAAAACAAGTTCTAGAGATTTGAAATCTAGAAAGAGCCATACATGAAAAAGAATATAAGAGTAAAATGATGAATTAATCCACATAAGGCTCAAAGTCTCACGGGACAACTATCAAAGATCAACTAGCCCATTAGATTAAATGTGCCAAATATTCATGCAAAGAATCAGTGAGTAAGCGAATCGCAGTGAACATGATGGATAAAACATGAAGCGCATTCCAAAAACTTATAATCAAATATTTTATTCACAAATGGGCATAACAAAAACGGTTAAAATAAGTCAAAGAAAACTACTTAGTCTAAGGCTCGTCATTGGAGGCTTTTATTGCTTTTTTTATTTTTAATGCTTTTTTTAAAACCCTAAAATGCAACTAAAAATTGAAAATACCAAAATAAAGCTAAAACTAAGAAAAGAAATGTAAAAAGAAAAAGAAAATAAAGTGATCAACTAAAAATGCAAACTACTCCTAAACACATGACCTAAAATGCAAACTACTCACACATCCACATCACATACATATATTCACACAATCACACACAACTCCCCCATGCTTAGACAAAGCATTGTCCTTAATGCAAGGACATAAAAATCAATGAGGAAGAAAGAGAAGAACCAAAAAGGAGGAGGAAGGGGAGAAGAAGGAAGGTGGGGGAAGAGAAATATGTTAGGCACGCCAAGTCTCTAAACAAGCCTAAAGTCCTGAAAATATTGGTTTTTGGAAGCAATCATCCCATGAAACTCATCATGCCACTCCTGAACAAAGTTACGAAGCGCAGTATGCTTAGTTTAAATATAAGCTCGAAGGGATGCTTGTTCCTCTTGAATGGACTAAAGGGTAGCATGCAAACCCGCATAATCAAAGGAGGAGGGCGGTTGGGATGAACTAGAGGCCCTTAGTTGAGGTTGGGGAGAAGGTGATGCGGGTTGCGCCAACTCTTCATCACCCAAAAAAGTAAAGATTAGCCCAGTTCAAGAGAGTGGTTTACTCAACCTTAGGGAGAGACATGAGACTATTCCCAGGATAAATCCAACAAACATGCCTAGCCTCGATCTTACAAAATTTCATTTGTTCAAAAGCAGCTAAGTTCAATCGCTCGGAACCGGGAACTCTATCATCGGGGTTCGGTTCTATCCCAACAAACCTAGCGATGGAGGTAATGAGGGCCCCAATCATAATGGTTTATGTGAAACTAGTGGCCGCACTATGTGATTGATTAACCAAGAATGAACCGGGTTTAAGTCGGTCACCTTGGAGTATGCTATACAAGAAATATAATTCAGACACGCGATGCACATTCAAACTATCCTCCATCGCAAGCAAACTATAAGCAAGCAATCTTTGGACTACTTGAACACAGGGGTTTCAAATGACAGAGCCTTTGGAGTTACTTGTATCATACCGATAGTCCCCAGAAATTTCATTCTAAAAAGCATTCGGTTAAATTCTTTACGGACATGCCGATAAGGCAACTCCATACTCGGTGGAAAACTAAATATGCTATTAAAGGCACTCAAGTCTAGTTCATAAAACTCCCTACTTAGATAGAAGGAAATGTATCCTTCTTGATAACGAGTCCCACTTGTGAGCTCCACATGAATCGTACACAAAAATTCAAGAGTGAGGTCACGATAAGTGTGGTCCATAGTCTCTAAAAATTATTCACACCTTCCTAGCAAACAACCAACGAATGTCATCCAGCAAACTCAATCTAGTTAACAAATCCTTGTCATAATGATGAGTAGCAACAACTAGCTTACTACTCAAAATATTGTATCTAGCAATACGTTTAGGATGTGTTAAACGAAGGGGCTTAAGAATATTACCTTAGTTTCTTACGCTGGTTGAGGTTCGGGAAGTCCGGGGTGCTTGTTGTGGTGCTTTGCTAGATGTCCCCATCTCTAGAGTGGTTCTTACTTTCTTCTTGGGTGCCATGGTAATGGTGAATGGATGGGTGAAAGCTCTAAACATTAACCAAAGTGGAAATGGGGAAAAAAGGACAAAAATGAAAAATTTTGAAAACTAAGGTGAATGGGAAGAAATATGGAAGAAACTGAGAGAATTTGGAAGAACTGAAGGTGAAGTGGAGTTGTTGAAGTTTGGGGCATGGAGACAGGTAGAATGTGAGATAAAGAAGGCAAGAATAGATAAATTTAAAGGAAATTTGGAGTAAAAGTGAAGAAAATAAGAAGAAAGGGAAAAAATTGATGAAAAATGAGTAAAAATTGAATGTTTAGAGATGGTTGGTTATAGAGGCTTTATAGAGAGAGAAGGAGAGAATTTAGAGAGAGAAGGACGAAAGATAGAAGGGGTAGGGTTGTCTCGAGTCAAAGGGTTTGAAAAACCCTTGACCGCAGACCGAGAGCCTCACCACCGACTGTGGGGTCCACCACAAACCGTCCGTGGTGAGCTCTATTTCTGAGTTTTTTTATTTTTTCTGGTAGCAGCTCCACGGATCAGATTGGGCACCACTAGCACTACTAGAAACTGCATTTTTAATGACCACTTTTTAACGACTAATCATAAAGTTTGTCACTAAATGCTATTAATAACGACAAAAGTGTTTTTTTGTTGTTTAATTTCATCAAAAAAGTATCATTAGACAACAAATAAAAAAGTGGGTCATTATTTTTTTTACAATGTTCATTGTTATTGTCAGTTGGAGGGAGGGAATGTACATAACTTTAGGAGGGAAACTAAAAATAAAAATTGGAAATTTAACTACAATTTCCCTTCCAAGTTAAGATTACTAGAGGAAAAATGTAGGCTTATAATACTATGAAATCAAAATATTGCTTAAAAAAATTAAAATCAAATTAAAAGCCCTTAACTGTGCGTGGCGAATAGCGTGGGCATTAATTATTTCATCATCAACTCGATCAGCAGTGCCTCAATCTCAAACAAACTGATCGAAATCAGCTTTGCTTATTCAGTTCACCACCGAAACCCTAGCTCCACGAGACAGTCCCAATTCCAATTTTTTTCCTTCAATTTCTTCTCCATTGCTTCAGGTGCGTTCTCAATGCGTTCTTCTTGCCCATAATTTGTAAGTCTTGCTTATAGTGTTAAGTAACTTATGGAGGCGTCTTCTGTTTCTCCCAATGCCATGTTTAATCGAATTTCTTTGGTTTTTGTCGAAAATTGACTGCAAATTCACCAAGGTGACCACTGTCGAACACCTTTTGCCGAAAATCGTAGGAATTTCACAGCGCCAAGTACTTGTTCAATCTTTGTATCTGTGACCTCTATATCTGCCTTTGTCCCTCTCCTGTTCTCATCGTGTGAATTGGTCAAAATCAAGAGCCTGTAGTAGTGAATTAAAATTTTTCATCTGGGAACTTAATTCTAGTTGGCTGAATGGAAAATTTGCACCTATGAAATTCTGTGATTTGATTTTTCATCCAGAAATGACAAGTATCTCAATCTCTATATCTGCCTTTGTTCGTCTCCTATTTTCACAGTGTGAATTGGTCAAAATCAAGAACCTGTAGTAGTGAATGGAAATTTTTTATCTGGAACTTGATTCTTGTTAGTTGAATGGAAACTTTGCACCTATGAAATACTCTGATGTGATTTTTCATCCATAAATGGCAAGTATTTCAATACAATGAATTCTGGAACTATGCTGAGAACTATCACTGCTACTGAGCTGGTTTAAAGCTAATTAGTTTTACTGAGGAGCTGCAGAAATAGTACCAGCAGAATATCTCTGTTAAGAAGAAAGTACCTTAGAATTTTTTTTCTCTGTGGACAGAGTGAGTCTGCTGTAGAAGAGTTTAGGCCTTTCAGTTGTACTAGAGATAATGAAATATCCATGTGAATGACATCCGGCTAAGTGCAACTATGGGGGCATGACAAGAACAATTCTACAATCTCACCTTTTCTGTGATAATCAGTGCACATGGAAAGATTACCTGAAAATCTATTCAATGCAATATTCAATGTCACTGTTAAGTTCTTAAAGGATGGTTCAATGAGAACATAGATTCAATCCAATGCTTGTACTGATTTTGTATTCCCTTTACTCGAACATTGCATATATCATATGCGATTTAGTTTTTCTGAACTACGTCAGTTACTTGAGAACTGAGAAACAATGTCCAGGAACAAAAATGTGGCAGAGAAGTTAAGAAAAAATGAAGAGCAATCATCATGAAATTGAATGAGCATTTATATTTGTCAGATCTGAATTCATTTTCTATTGTACATAGAATTATATGTATCTAATGATTTAGATGAATGTGTGAAAGGTCCAGGTTTAGTAGAACTTGAATAATTGCTCTTAAAAAGCTGCTTTTTTCAATTAAAACTACGTTATTGTCCCTTTGCAAAAGTATACAATAGTGTAGTAAATTATAGTTTATGACGATCATATGATTTATTTTAATTAAAAGGAAGTGGTTTACTGCTACTAGATTCCACTTCAAGCAAGTAATAATTTGAGCAATTTGTACTTAAAATAATCTCCCTCGTAATTAGTTCTTTACATCACAATTGATAGAACCTTTAGATGAGTTATCTAATGTGCTACCAAAATGAGATACTTTTATATTATTTATGAGCTAATATACTAATAAATAAGATATTTTTGGATTCTTTACAAACTGATAACTATATATTTGTATCTCTATGCTTGGAGCTTCTTTTGATTTATTCTCTATTCTTTGTGGCCGTGGGACAATTTTTCAAAATGTTTTGAACTTTGATATTTGTAACCCACATTTAAAAAGTGGTTATTGAATTCTTAGTTTGACAACAAACCACACCTAAGGTCACAAGAAATATATTTATTTTTTTCTAAATTAAATTATTGATATGACAATTTATAAGATATTAATCTAATTAATTGACAACTAATTGTCAAATAGGGTCTTAGGCCAATTAATTCAGATAAGCTAGCTTCAAAAAATAAGTTTAGCACAACACAAATGTTACTGTTCTTGCTCATATTTTTAAGCATAATATCATCTTGTAGACTTGTAGCCAACTATTTAAGTGGACAAATTGATATAATATCATTTGATACGTTCCTAAATTTTGTTGGCTTTAGCAGTTAGTGCACTAGCCCTAGGCCGTAGTGACCTGTTTGGCCGACCAATGAAAGTCCCGGCGTTGCTGTCAAGAAGAGAACTCCCCCAATAATCGTATAGGAATAGTACCCAAACATCCATTCTATAAACTTCTAGCTCTTTTGGGCCAAGAAAAATAAAATAAAATAAAATTCTAGCTCCTGCCAATTGATTGATGGATTCCCCCTTTAACAACCCCCTCCCTCTTTTTAGTTTTTGCTTTAATATCTCACTTATGTTTGGATGTTTGTCAAGGGAAGGTAAAAGAAATTAATAAGTACTTAAAGTGCTATAGACATATAGTTTAGGGGAAAGGGTGAAAGAATTTTGATTTATTTTTCTTTTGTTTGAGTTTTTTAGTTGAGAAAATAAAGATAAAGAAGGTAATTCATTTGAAATTTTCTTTTTATTCCAATTAATAGGTAATCTAGGATTGAAGACAAAACATGCAAAGTATAAAGTGAGTTTGTTCCCATATTGCCAGAAAATAAAAGTCTTCAACATAAGTATATTTTACTGAATTTCTTAATTCATTGTCAATTGATTTTTCTATAGAACCTTTTTAAGTTCGTATGCAGAGTTTGTTTGATTCAGGTCCAGCTTGTTTGATTAATTAATTAGATAATATTGTCTACTTCTTTTAGCTACTACATTTGTAAATTTTTTTTGAACCTTTATCGTTTGACGTACCATACCCATGCTGTGAAAGAGATTAATTTATTATGTTGCATAAATTGGCCTGATGGGCCGGATGTTTCATGGTTGTAATGCTCATATATTTGTAGAAACTAGGAGCACTTATAAACGCTGGAATTTAACATAATTAAAGCAACTACGAATTTGAACAATCCTGTAGGATTCTTGCCACTCAAAATAGATGTTAATTATTATACGAAAGTATGAAGTGAAAAAGGTGTGTGAATTGAAAGATACGTTATAATGCTCACTAATGATTAGGAGAGTGAAAACTTATGCTTACAAAAATTAAGTGTATGAGTGTATCAAAATCTAATTTTATTTTTAGAAGCCTACATTTTGTGAGACTTGAGTTAGGTTAACACGGATTTCCTCCCTTTTTTCCAAATACTTGGTACTTGTTTTTATCGGCAAATCTACTATAATTTTGAGGTAATGGCACCTAAGAAGGACTAGATGAACATTGAAGACTACCTTAGTGAAGAGTATGAGAAAGTAGTGGAAAGTTTCTTGGATTATGCCTTTACTAAATTAGGGACAAAGTCTGTCCGCTGTCCATACATGAAATGTGTCAACATAGAGTTTGGAAGTCGTGAGTTAGTTCATGGGCATCTCTTCGCTTATGAAATGGTTAAAATGTACACATTTTGGTACCATCATGGGAAGACATTTAGCAGTCTAGTGTTGAGATGAATGATGATGATAATATAAATGAAGATCATGAAATGCATGGTATTTTGACGGATTTGTATCATGATTTTAATGACATGGGATCCTTCGACCATGACAAGCAACAAGAAGAGCCAATTAATGAGGCTAAGAGATTTTTTAGGCTATTGAAATGTCAGCTTTAGTAAAGCTCCTTCGCATTAAAACTCTAGAACGACGGAGTAATGAATTGTTTACCATGCTACTAAAATTCATGAAAGAAGAGTTATTGCCTAATGGATCAAATTTGCGGGACTCCTATTATGAGGCAAAAAGATGATGAAAGATCTTGGACTTTCTTATAAGAAGATTGATTCATGTGTGAATGATTGTATGTTATATTTGAAGGAGGATAAGAAGTTATATACAAAAGTATATGGTGCATCTAGATAGAAGACTAATAAGCATAATGATGACAAATATAGGTCAAATGGCAAAAGAAAACTGCAAAAGACTTTACGCTATTTTCCGTTGAAGCCAAGGTTACAAAGGTTATATATGTCATCCAACACAGTTCCTTGATGAGATGGCATCATGATGAAAGAAAGAAAGATGGAATAATTACGCATCCAGTTGATTCTATTGCATGGAAATCATTTGATGAGTTGCATATAGTATTCGCTTCGTACCCTCGTAATGTTAGACTTGACCTCACTAGTGATGGATTTCAAACTTTTACAAAGTCTAAAACTTCATATAGCATTTGGCTTGTCATTCTGATACCATATAACTTGCCTCCTGAGTGGTGCATGAGACAATCAAATATGATTCTTTCAATGCTTATCTTGGTCCTGATGATCCTGGTGATTCAATTGATATATATTTGCAACCCTTAATTGAGGAGTTGAAGAAGTTGTGAGAAGTTGATGTTGAGATATACGATGTATTTTCTAGCTCTCATTTTCAACTACATGCGACTTTGCTATGGACAATCAATATAGCATGTTATCTGGATGGAGTACCAACGGGAAGCTAGCATACCCCATTTGCATGAAGGAGACTCATTCGATGAGGTTGTCTCATGGCAATAAGCAATGTTATATGGGCCATTGATGCTATTTACCTATGAACCATATATTTTGAAAGTAGAAAGATTAGTTTTATGGAACCATTGAACGTGGTGAACCTCCAAAGCCTAATTTGATCGATGAAATTCTTCATCAAGTGACAGGTCTTGAGAATCTTATTTTGACTAAGGCTCCGCATACGAAGCCCAAAATATCTCATGAGAAAAGGGGGGTAATTAGAAGCAGAAAAGTATATTCTTTCGACTTCCATATTGGAAGGACCCTCTATTATGCCATGACCTTGACATGATGCATATTGAGAAGAACATATGTGATAATATTCTTGAAACAACAATGAACATCAAGGAAAAAAGCAAGGATACTATTAAGATATGTCTCGATTTAGAGAAAATGGGTTTAAGGTCTGATTTGCACTTGTTAAAAGACGAGGGCAAGTTAAAGATGCCTCCTACTCCATACATTTTATCTCTTCTTGCAAAGCATATTTTTTGCCAATTCTTCAAAGAGTTAAAAGTTCCAGATGGGTTCTATTCCAACATATCTTTTTGTGTGAAGATAAAGGAGACAAAAATATCTTGTCTCAGAAATCATGATTGCCATGTTATACTCACACATCTCTTACCACTAACATTACGTGGTCTTCTCGCAACACCTGTACGAGAGGCACTTATTGAGCTATCAACGTTCTTCGATATATTAGTGCTAAAGAACTAAAGATGGACAACTTGGAGCAAATTGAAGCTCAAATCCCACTTACTCTATGTAAGCTGGAAAAAGCTTTCCCTCTAGTGTTTTTTGATGTTATGGTGCATTTGTTGATTCACTTAGTTCATGAAGCTGAAATTGGGGGCCCAGTCCAATTTAGATGGATGTATCCTATCGAACAAGATATCTATACATTTAAATCCTACATCCACAACAAGACTAGAGCAGAGGCATCAATTGCAGAAGTCTGTTTAGCTCATGAACGTATGAACCTTTGTTCAATGTATCTACATAGCATGGGGACCAAGTTTAATCGTTCGGATCGAAACCACGAAAATCAATTTGAGAATGATAGAGGCTTATGTATCTTTAATCATCCTGGTCATGGACTAGGGTCGCAAAGAGTTCGTACTAATGTCGATAAGCATGAGTTAGGCGAAGCTCATATTTATATTTTGAAAAATTGTGATGAGTTCCAGCCTTTTCTAGAGTAAGCCTTGCCTTCAAAGTGTTTCTCGTTTTTTTAACTCTTTGTATTTCGAATTAATTTGTGAACTTCAGTAACTTTTTCATTTTATTCAGACAACACTCAATAAGTCAACCATCTAATGCTACACTTGCAGAGGAGGAATGGTGTAAAAACCTAAGAGAATGACTCAAGTATGAAGTAAATATACAATGCTATATTAATTATCATATATATGGAAGTTAACACATGCATAACTTAATACATTGTAAATAATCTTTTCAGGCAACATGGTTATATGAACTTGAGAAGAATGACAAAATGGAAGATTTGCTTTCACTAGCTCGTGGACCAACACAATATTTTACCTCTTTTAGTGGTTCTATTATTAATGGATATATATTTCATACAGAAGAGCAGAAAAAGAGTTTCACAACTCAAAATAGTGGTGTGGTTGTGATGGGAAATACATGCTAGGGAGATGCAAACATATATTATTATGGTGTTTTGACTGACGTGCTTGACCTACAATATCTCGAGGGAAGATGAGTTCTGCTATTTCGTTGTAAGTGGTTCGATGGATATGACAAGACTAGAGGGATTAAAATGGATGAATATGGCTTCATTAGTATTAATTGCAAACGGCAATTGAAAACTAATGAAACATTTATCCTAGCTAGCTAAGCAAATAAGATTTTCTATGCAATCAATAATGTGAATAAAGGATGCACTGTGTTAGGTTCACTGCTGTGGCAATTCACCACAAAGAGATCACTTTTAGTTTAAAGCATTTTCATTACTTTGAAAGTCATACTATTTTGGAGACTAAACTTATTGGTGAGTACTAAATAGATCTTTCCAATGCATGTACAGGATAGTTATGATTTTATACAGCAATTAAAAGAATTCCCTGGCAAAACCCTTAGAAATGAAGGGCTATACAAAGAACAAAGATGGTATAGCACCTTTGTTGTCAAATGGCTACCTTTCAGCTAGCTCTTGTGACATTGGTGCAAATAAGTTAGTTGTTGATGAAATTTGTAATCTGTTATGTTTAAAATGAGTATGTATGAAAAGAATATATTTTGATGTTCATCTAATTAGTTGTTGATGCCCAAATTGCTGCAGTGCTTGGGCATTAACAAGTAGCACCCAATAGCACTAAGGTTTTTATGTGCTATTGTCTAAAAGATTGCATGGGAAGCTCTATTATGTTTGTTGTTACTTAGTTATATACAACATCTGATGATGTGCTATGGATGATCTGGGTTTATCATACTTAATTATTAAATTGATACAATACTTAATGTATACATAGGATGTGGATACATATGCTATGAAGGTAATACATTTTCTAATTTTATTTAACTTGCTACAAAAGAAACAATGATGAGGATTTTTACTTCTCTGTTTCAGCTTTCTTGAAATGGTTCAACCTTACTCTGTAACGGCTGATGCTGCCATAACAACACCTACGAGGGCAACCTTTGGACACTTACAACAAGTGCAACAAGGGTCACAGGGTAGTTGTAACAACCACAACAAGGCCCAGAAGACACCCATGGTGACTACAAAAGACCTTATGGCTTCCACAAAAGCACAGTTACTAGAACAATCATTCCCACTTAAGATGCAAACCTTGATGTGTTTGTTGTTTCTTTAGCTTATGTTGACATATTTATTATGGAAAATGACTACTTTTTAGTTGCTTTTGTCATAATACAGGAGGATGACTTCTATTGAATCAAGGAATAGTTTAGGAAGTAATTCCTCCGTGCCAAGACCAGACAGATAAACGTTTATAGCACTTGGTATGCTAGCTAGAGGTCGTGGAAAGAAATTGCATAAGCTCTATGCCTCCAAAAGTCAGTATTCTTCGGGGAGGGCTGCTAATTTGAAAGGTCATCTTGAGAGATCTACTATTATCAGTAGATCAACGGATAGCTCATTGATAAGGCAGTCTTTAATCGGAGCTACTTTTGATGATAGAGATCCCTTCAATCTAGTAAGACATTTCCCTAGTTCTAGTAATCATGGTTTCCCTCCTTCACCAGTCCATGGGGATGATGTTGGGAATGATGGGGATGATACTGACAATGATGATAATGACGATGCATCATTCTCAGAGGATGATGCTATATCATCCTCAGAAGATGAGGATTTGTATATTCCTCAATGTGCTCATGCTTTCAACCGTGCATTAAGGGACCTGTCATTAAAGCAACTCAAGTAGATCACACTAATGAGATAGAAACGCTTAAAAATGAGGAAGAATTGAATGATGGTTAGCTTTTCTTTTTACATTGTATTTAACTTCTAAAATTATTTATGTTTTACTTATGCTCTAGACTTGTTTCGCAGGAGGTGTTTCTAAAAAGAGAAAGCCATGCAAAAAAAGTGAAAAAAAATGAGGGAGAAATAAATGTAAAGAGATTGTGAAGCTCAAACCTAGAGAGAAATTTCCGATAGAATTCTACAATAATCGTGCTGTTGGAGACAATTATGATATTTTTGTGAGGCATTTGGGAATTATAATTCGTGATACTAATATATGCCCTTTGAGAGTGCATAGATGAAAAGATATTGAGGATAGACAATTAGAACACATGTGGCAGGTGGTAATGGTATGAGTAATTCTCAAAAAAGTTATGTATATCTGAAGGATCTTTGTGCTAATGCCGTTTATTTTTATTTTATTTTAGAATGTTTTCTCCAATGATGATATAGAAGTCTATCATGAACACGTCTTAGACCATACGCATGACTTTAGATTACTTGGAGGGCTGACTTAAAGAGGTATAATATCACAAAGCTTGGAAGGAGCTTGCGACAAGCTTTGGATCATGTTCCTAGTGGACTCGATAGACACGAGTGGGAGTGGCTTGTGAAAGAGATATATTCAAAGGATGCCCTCAGGGTTTCATAGTAACATGCTTTCTTTTTCATTCTGTTTTGCTTTCATGATTGCTAACTAATAATCATAGTAATTACTAACAAATTTCATCTTACTTTGTTGAAATTTTTAAAACTTAGAAACCAAGTATTCGAAACTCTACAAATAGAGCATATTATAAGAAAGATAGGTTGCACAGAATAGGAAGCAGGCCTTATCAACAAGTTGCTTGGGAGCTAGTAATATAATTATAAAACTTCTTATGTTTTTTGCAATTTTATAAATGTGATTGTTATATATGAGTGCCATTTTGGTGTTGCAAAAGGGTGCAAAAACTAAAAATTAGCCATCTTTTCTGCAAATGTTTCGAGAAACTCAAAAAAAGGGTACTGAGTTTGTAACTCTTGAGATAGCTCAAGAATATGTATGTATATTCTATTGAAGCTGTGTGACTTTCTTTGGAAGGTACAAATTAGATATTAATATGATTGGGTTGTATTTTTGTAGGACGAAATCCGAGATGTTGTGGAAAAAGATCCTTTGCTTTCCCGAATGGAGGTGGGTTTTGTTCTTCAATAGATTTGCCAGATTACAATTGTGTAAGACTTTGTTTATGTTTTGTGCCAGGTTCACATTTATGTGTTGTGTAGCTTTGAGAATGAATCTCAAAAGTATATTCTTTGTTTTACTTGGATGATAAATAAGTCCTGTGTGCTTAATTGGTAGATTACTGAAAAGGTTTTCAAATCAAAATCTCGAAGCCAGGTGCTCGGTATTGAAGGAGGAGTAGAACCAAAAGATATAAGGGGACTGTATTCTACTAGAGCTGAGCTTAAGGTTGAACTTAATGTTACTAGAACAAAGAATGAAGTCCTTACTGATCGTTTGGCTACAGGCAAAGCAGAAAATGAAAAACTTCAAAATCATGTGGAATCAGTTGAAACTGAAATGATGAAGGTCAAGGATCTTGTTTTCCAACATTTCAACACTCGTCCTCCTTCTGCTCCACAAGATGGAGATGAAACTCCAAGTTAGAAGTTAATTTAAAATTTAATTTCATGTTTAGAGAACTTTGGTTTCATGAGATTAATAGACCACTTGATGTAAATGGTGACGTGACCCTAGTTTTTTTGATTATTAAATTGGCTTGAGTTGAAAGTTAATTGAGAGATATTTGGATGGTGTGAGATGGTGTTGTGGTAAATAAAGGGTTGTTTGATGATATCTTGTTGTTGTGAATGAGAATTGTAGTTGTATACGTGTTGATGAAGGGCGTCATTTGTGGTGAGTGGTGATTTCAGTGCCTTTGCTCTCATCTATGATATGTTGTTATTGTTGGTATTGTGGTTGCGTTATTGTTGGTTATTATTGTGGTCGTATTATTGTTGGTTAGTATTGTGATTGTGTTATGGTTGGTTGGTATCGTATTGTGTTGGTGCTTGCCAGCAATATATGCTGCTAGTGGTGGTTTTAGGCTACTCATCCTTGGTTGCATAGTACTCTTGCAAAACTGATGCTTCAGTGATGCTGCTAGTGTAGAATAGATGCAGCTACTACATGTTGGAGGATGTTGCCCTTGTTGAGTGGTGGTTTTAGGCTGCTCACCATTAGTTGCATAGTCGTCTTCCAAAAATGATGTTACAGTGATGCTGCTGGTGCAGAATAGATGCTGCTGCTATTATAGGGTGTTGTCATTGGTGGTTGTCTACAGGCTATCGCGGCTCCAAGTAAGGCTACATGTCACAGAAATTTATGGATGTCTAATGTTTATGTATTTTTGTGACTTGAAAACATGCTTTTTTTTTTAATTAAGTAGACCTAACCATTTTTGTTTCAAAGTAATGTGGAGATTGTATATGTCTTAGAAATATTATACTTAAGAGATGAAGTTAACCATGGTAGACAAAACTTTTGGCGTATATATTTTTTTGTAATCTCTCTCTACGAATACATGTTTAACCCCTTTTTTCTGTTTTATAGATACTTGAGGATGCTAGATTCCCAATCCAAGTTATGGTGCTTTTCCACGGTTTTCTTTGAAGATGCGAGATCATTTAGTTTTCTCCTATGTTTTTAGTCAACATTTTATGTATTTGAACGTCAAATTTAAGGACAACTTTAACTTCTAGTTTACATAGTTGTTTTTTAGAGTTATGACACTTTTGGTATTATATTGCTTTGTACGCATCGTATATTCACAAACTAATGATATTCAATTCAATAGATATATGTGCAAATTTGGCATTTTGAGTATTTCCTTGAGTTCTTTAATCCATTGTACTATTATATTGACTACACAATTGACATTTGTTCTACATAATTAGTAATGAGAAAAATATTTGGTCGTTATCATGTGATCGCAAATTTCAACAACAAAAAATTTCATCGTTAACCATTATTCAGACCATAATGAAGGGCCAAAGTTGTTATTAATGATAATAATTTTACATTTTTTATTTTCGATTTAATAAGCAAACGATGAACAATTTGATCGTTACTATTATTTTGTCCGCCGTTAATTAGTTAACTAATAACAACAATTTCTCTTTTCGTCGTTGCAAGAACAAAGATGAAAATTTTCATTTTGTCGTGAAAACTATTAACGATGGAATGAGTAATAACAGCCGACGACCAACTTTTTTTTTGTCGTTAAAGCCTTCAACGACAAAAAATAATGCATTTAACGACCAACTTTTTTTTGTTGTTAGAAAAGTAATTTCTAGTGGTGGCTGCTGGTAGAGCTGCTAAAACTCTCTTATTATTTTTTTCGATGAATTTTTTCTCTCTTCTTTTGCTTCTTTTTCTCTCTTTTTTAGAAAAACCAAAAAAAACAAAAACAATGCACTATATACAATCAAAGAAAAGAAAAACTAATAAGCAGGAAGAACTTAGGTAGCCTCCCAAGAAACACTCTTTTAGGGTCGGGAGATCGACCATCTCTTCTAGGAGGGCTCGGGATCAGAAAGATGGTGGACAGCATGCTTGTCAATGCGTTCCCCCACATCCCCCAATTTCCTTTATCATGGACCTCGAAGTTAAATTCTTGCACTAGAAGGTACCATCTCAAAAGATCGGGATCGAAGTCCTCCTACACCATTACGTGGATCCAATTAGCTTTATTCGTGTACAGAACAAATTTGTAAAGGGCTCCATCAGACTCTATATCATCAACACGAGGTATGGACTGCACTACTTGAGCAAAACTGCAATAATCGCTCATGGAAACTCCATTAGTAGTATAAGACTCATCCTTGATTACGCTAGGTGATGCAAGCACATTGAATTCCACCCTAGCATAATCTAGGCCGAGGCCTTCGGACGTAACACATTCAAACACAACAGGGTTAACATGCCACCAAACATCAAATGAGTCAATCTCATGAAAATCCATATGTTCTTCTAAAGCAGATGAAGGAGAAGGGATTTGGTTTTCAAACAAGGCAAATTTAACATGACATTGTCCTACATTGAATGTTAATCGTCCTCCTTTCACATCAACCTTGGAACCAGAAGTGGTCAAGGGTCTCCTTAGAATAATTTGGAAATACGCATTTACGACCATATCTAAGATAATAAAGTCATCAAGCACATAAAAATCACATACTTTTACGGGAACGTTCTCCAAAATACCCAAAGGGCACTTTATGGAACCATCTGCGAATTGAAATGAAATAGGTGTTGGTTACAATTCGCCTAAACCAAGCTTCTGGAAAATGGAATAGGGCACAAGACTAACACTTGCTCCAAAATTACATAAGGCCCTATCAATCATCACCTGACTGACCATGCAAGGACTAGAGAAGCTAACTAGGCCTTTAAGTTTAGGGGGGAACTCTTCAGGTACCACCACATTACACATCCCTCCAAAGGGTAGGGTCTCAAACTTAACATTTTTGACCTCACTTTCGGTTTTAGGCACCTCCCCACATTTCTCAAGCTCTTTATCCATAGAATCCTCCAACCCTCCTTTTAAGGGAACATAGTTACACTTTTACAGGGATTTAGCTTGGGCTTATTAGGAAGTCTACCTGGTGGTGTAAATGAAGAGGCAACTTGTTGAGCGATTTGAGCTTCTAACATCTTAGTATGAGTAGTAAGCACATCAACCTTAGAGGCTAATTGCTTAATGTACTCATCTTGCTTTTGTTGCGCGAAAAGCCTACTCTCCATCATAGTCTCTAAATTGAATTTTTAAGGTGCTTGTTGATGATAAGGTGGTCTTTGAAATCCAGGGGGTGGTCTAAAATTCATTTGAGGCATAGAAGGGGCATTAGACCTATAAGAGAAATTGGGGTGATTCCTCCAACCAGGATCATAGGTGTTAGAGAATGGGTGATTGGTCAGTCTAGGATTGAAATTGTTGACATAATTGACTGAGTCACTAGCATCTTGAGCAAATTGGCTCCCGACTTAGCAATTCACATTCAAATGATCAATGGACCCACAGATTTCACATGATAGGGAAGGGGTACTTCAACTAATAGAATTAACATTCAATCTTTCTAGCCTTTGAGACATGGCATCTACTTTAGCAAAAAGCATAGAGATAGCATCAAGTTCTAACTCACCTCCAACCCTTTTGGGCTGGCTTCTCTCATTGGTCATTGGTAGTTATTTAGCGCCATCTCTTCAATAAGATTATAAGCCTTGTCTTCAATCTTGTTTATAAGTGTACCACCTGTCGCTGCGTCTATAGCTGACCGCATTGGTTGAGTGACTCCATTAGACAAGGCTTACACTAACATCCATTATTGAAGGCCATGATGTGGACATAGCCTCAATAGGTCCTTAAAACGCTCCTAGGCTTCATATAGCGATTCATCCTCCCTGTGGGTGATAGTTGTGATTTGATTTCTCAAACTTGCCGTCTTATTAGAGGGAAATAATTTTGCAAGAAACACCTTAGTGAGTAGCCATGCTCTTGCCTTGTCCCTAAGAGAAAAGGGAAATAACCGCAATCGTATAGCATCGGTAGAAACATTGTTGAGCTTTAATGTGTCGCACACCTCTAAGAATACCGAAAGGTATAAGATGGGATCTTCTAGTGGGGCGCCTCCAAATTAGGATTGTTGCACCATGAAAATAAGAGCTGACTGAAGCTCAAAGTTATGGGCTTCAACGTTGGGTCGAGCAATACTAGAGGCAATGCCTCAGACCCCCGAGGTGATAAAATCCCGAAGCGTCCTTCTTTTCCATCGTTGAAGAGGCTTCTTGAGCTTTTTACCCCTCTAAGTTCAACTGCTTCATCCTAGAGCGAAATATTTAAAGGTCGAATTCAAACGGAAAGAGACTTCGCATATAAGTGGAGAAATCCTACAAAGATCACCACAAAACACTACCAACACAAATCAAGAAAATACATTGAAAAAGAAAAACACAAAAAATGCATAGTAAATCTAAACAGGCGAACTCAATACCCACAAGTTAGTCCCGGCAACAACGCCAAAAACTTGATACAACTGCATACACACGAGTGTTGTAGTATAGTTTTATTATCATTCCCACAGAGACCAAATGTAATCTACTGAGTTTTAACCTATTATAAAAGGCTAAGCAACCAAATTTCAATGGGTTGTCTCAACTATTGCTATTTAACTATCGAGAAATTCAATCAAATTAAAAGCATATAGGGATTTGTTTCATGTCGTAAAGAGTTGGATCGTTGGATTTAAATGTGCTTTTTTCCCAGAATTGGATGATTCAAAGGAGCACAATCGAACTAAGAACTCAATCTTTTCTTTTGAAACAAAGTTAATTGCCTAAACTAATCCAATTATCATTCTTTCAAATGTCCTTGGTTTTAGTCTTGGTTATGGATTTTTGATTGTTAGGATTTCCTCTCAACAAGCAACTCGTTTTCAAGAATCATTAAATTAAGTTCTAACTCGTTATTCTAATAATGAGTGTCTCCTTTCAGCACCTCACTCAACTATCTAGTATATGCAAGCAAATCCGGCTAAAATTTGCTCACAATAATTCATCCACAAGATAGAATTGAATCAAACCAATTTTGATAAAGCACAAATATTAAAATTAAATATCCAAAATCAATAATTTGGCTAACAAGTCCCTAATTAAGTGAAACTACTCACACATAATTAAAATTAACAACATCTAATCAAAAGTTTAAGTAGAGAATAGAAGGGAAAGAAAGTTTAGCAACTATGGTGGTTTTCAATGGTTGCAATCTCCAAGCCTCCAAGTGTTAATCTTCCACTTCAATTCCCTCTCTTACTTTAAAGAAAACTTGAAAAGTCCTAAAACTAATGATAGAAGTGTGATAAAAGTGAGTATTAGATGTCTTGGCTCTCCCTCTTCTATAGCCGAAAAACCCTTTTTATGCATTAAATCGACCGTCCTCAACCACAAGATGAAGGAAGACGATGAGGCAAGTAATTCCAAGCTTGCCATGAACCGTGGCCTTAGCCCAGAAGGGTCCGTGGTTGGCTCTGTCTCAAAATTCTCTGGCTCTTATTCTTTTCCACAAGCATGGTGACTTGGAGGCATCCGTGGGGAGTCAAAACTTACTCAATCGGGGTCAAAGTAAGGGCAAAAGGGTCCAAAACCTGCAAAACACAGAAAAGAACTATACTCAAGCGTAAAATAAGAAAAGGAGTACAGATTATAGCATAAACTTCATAATTCTCCTTGAAAATGCCGCAAAATGACCTGAAAATAGAGTCTACTCTAAGAATTTATCAATTTAGAATAGTCATCTTGCGACCCAAATGTTTCATCATCCATGGGATGCATGGCAAGACTAGCACGTTTCATTGATTTCCATATATCATGTGGACTAAGGAAAGTGTGACACAAGTGAATGAAATAGTTGCCTACTCTGTTGAAAGTCTAATGGACCCACCGAGTGACAAATTATTTGCTTGAGTAGGCAATAACGAGGTTTGTCCTAGAAATGTTGTTAAACCTAGTAAGGCATCCCCTACAATGCAAGGATGCCTGATGCAAGTATAATTAAAATAATTTTCTGAAATGATTTTCAAATCTTACCCTCCTAAAAAAATATCCCTAGTGCAGTCCCCTGTGAATGGTCAGGCGTGTTATGCTGTTGGGTATTGTATTTAGATCGGACTTTTTATTTTCAATAGAGTATGCACCAGACTACAACAGAAAAAGGAGCCTGGCCCAAAGGCTTAGCAGCTACCCTAATTTGGGATCCTAGCTGGTTAGGTGCTGGGCCCAGTCTTCTGGCTTAGTTCCCCAGTAGTCTCTCTAATTGAACTGAGATAGAGATTGGACTATTATACTAGTCCAAGAACCATCCTAGGTTCTTGGAGTAGTATAAAATCCAGGTTGTTAGCTTAACAACAGCTACTGTTGGGAACCCAAAGTTGCTCAGCCCAAAAATATTTAACAAAATAAAAAGTATAAAAAATAATAAATGGAGTCTTCAATGAGTTTTCAGGAACACTTACAAACCGAATCTATTTCCTAGAACGAACCACATTCTAAATGGGACATCGAAAGGGCAAAGAGGTTCACTTCAAAAAGGTTTTCGAAAGGCCCCTGAATAATCACTGGGGTGGGGACCATTCTGCCTCCACAGGCTCGAACAAAGGATACAAGTTCGGGGGCAATGGGATACGATGATGTGATGGAGTTGATCACATCATCGCCCATCATCATTGAGAACTTCTACTAATCAATACGGGAAATTGAATTCTAATTACACCTAAAATGGCAAACACACAACATATTGTGATCTATCAAATCAGATAAAAAGATTAAGGAGAGCAACGCCAATTCAAAAAAATCCAAAGAAACAATAATTACAGCTGTCTAAGCTAATGAAACATTGCATCTTTAATTGCCAAAGACTCAATAATTCCGCAGGAGATTGATGCATCTTTTATAGTAAACCAATTTCTCACCTTTACAGTCTCAATACTCTCAACACACGTTTCGCTCGATATTTTAAGTCTCCTCTCTAATTTTTTGAGGCATTTTCGTATCAATTTTCTATGTTTCTTTTGTAGTTTTATGATGATTTTTGAGGTGTTTAACCCCTGGGGTAGCCCCTTTGATAGTATTTAGAGGGTGACCTGAGCTAACTAGAAGAAGGAGGCCTACGCCCATTCCTAACAGGCTTAATTCAAATGGACCAACCAATTTAGATGAAACACTACTTGTTGAAACCCTTGGTAGACACCAAATAAGAAACTAAAAAACCTGGTTGGTTCCTAGCTGAAGGACCCGACCGGGTTCTCAGTTGATTTAAGCCCATTAAGCTGGCCTATGCTACCTCTTTCTTTTTTTTTTTCCTTTTTTTCCTCTCCTTTTTTCTTTTTCAGACTCAAATGAAGGATTGATAGGCACTCAAGCACAAGTTGGGCAATAAATTTTGTCATCAGTCATTTAAAAAAGAAGATGTCATTTTTAGACATATATAGACACGAAGTGTGAAAAGCAGAAGAAAAATACTTTCAAGGTAAGGCTTACTCTAGAAAAGGATGGACCTCATCACAATTCTTTAAAATATAGATTGCTTTGTCCAACTCTTGCTTCTCAATATTAGCGCGAACTCTTTGGGACCCTAGTCCATGGCTAGGATGATTAAAGATAGATAAGCCTTAATCATTGTTAACTTGATTTTTATAATTTCGATGAGGACGGTTAAACTTCGTGTCCATGCTATGTATGTACCTTGAAGAAAGGGTAATACTTTCATTAGCTATATAGCCCTCCGTAATTGATGCCTCTAGTTTAGTCTTATTGCGGTTGTAGGATTTAAATGTCTACATATCTTGTTCGAAAGAATACATCCATCTAAATAGAATTGGACCCCCAATTTTAGCTTTATGAACTAAACGGATATACAAATGCAACACAATGTCAAAAAATGCCGAAGGGAAAGCCTTTTCCAGCTTACATAGAACAATGGGGATCCATCTTAAGTTATTTAGCAAAAAAATATATCAAAGAACATTGATAGCTCAATGAGCGCCTCTCGTACAGGTGTTGTAAGAAAACCATGCAATGTTAGTGATAAGAGATATTTGAATGTAACATGATAACATGACTCTTGAGACTAGATATTTTTGTCTCCTTTATTTTCACATAGTAAGATATGTTTGAAGAAATCCCATTAGGAACTTTTAACTGTTTCATGAATTGGCAAGACATGCACTTTTCAGGAGGAGATGAAGTGTATCGAGTAAGAGGCATCGTTAATTTGTCTCTGAATTTCAACAAGTGCAAATAGAATCTTAAACCTATTTTCTTTAAATTGAGATGCATCTTAATAGTATCCTTGGTTTTTCCATTGATGTTCATGATTGTTGCATAACATTATCACATATGTTCTTTCAATATGCCTCAAATCTATATTGTGGCACAATAGAAGGTCCCTCCAATATGAAAGGTGAAATATTATACTTTTTTTATTCCATTTATCGCCCCTTCTCATAAGATATCTTGGGCTTCATATGTGAAGCCTTACTTAATACAAGGTTCTCAAGGTCTTTCACTTGATGAAGAATTTCATCGATCAAGCTAGGGTCTAGAGGTCCACTATGTTCAGTGATTCCATCAAACAAATCTTTCTATTTTCAATATTAATGATCTATAGGTAAATAATGTCGATGGCCCATATAACATTGCTTGTCACCATAAGACAGTCTCATCGAATGGGTCTCCTTCATGCAAATGGGGGCATGCTAACTTCCCCATAGTACTATGCCTGGACAACATGCCATACACTGGGACATCATTGATACTGTTGCATAGAGTTGAAAATAAGAGTCAGAAGACGCATCATATCAACATCGATGTCCCATAACTCATTCAACTCAATTACAGGTTGTAAATATATATCAGTGTCATCACTAGTACTATCAGGATTGGAAATGGGCATTGAAAGAGTCATATTAGATTGTTTCATGCACAAATCAGGAGGCAAGTTATATGGAATTAAAATGACGAGTCAAATGCTATATGAAGTTGTAGAATTTGCAAAAGGCTGAAAATCATCACTAACAAGGCCGAGTCTAACATTATGAAGGTTAAAAGCGAACCCTGTATGCAACTCATCAAATAATCTCCATGCAAAAGAATCAGTTGAATGTGTCACTATTCCATCTTTCTTTCTTTTATCATGATGTCATCTCATCAAGGAAGCTATCTTGGAGGACATATATAACATTTGTAACCTTGGCTTCAATGAAAAGTAGTGCAAAGTCTTTTGTGGTATTGTTTTACCATTTGACCCATATTTGTCCTCACCATTACACTTATCAGTCTTCCATCTAGATATACCACACACCTTACGTGTATCCATCTTCTCATCCTCCTTCCAATATAACATACAATCATTCAAATATGAATCAATTTTCTCAGAAGAAAGTCCAAGATCTTTGATCATCTTTTTTACCTCATACAAGGAGTCCGAAAAATTTGATTCATTAGGCAGCAACTTTCTTCAATGAATTGTAGTAGTAAGATAAACAACTCATTGCTCCATCATCGTGGAATTGTAATGTGAAGGAGTTTTACTAAAGCATACATTTTTGAAGACTTGCAACTGTCATGAACAAGATCATGTGAATCCTTCAATAGGCTAAAAAATCTCTTAGCCTCATTATTTGGCTCCTTTTCTTGCTTGTCATGGCCAAAGGACCCTATCTTAACAAAATTGTGATACAAATTCCTCAAAATACTATGCATTTCATCATATTTATGTATATCATCATCATTATTCATCGCAACACTAGGCTCGTAGAATGTCTCCCCATAATGATACCAAAATATATACCTTTCGACCATTTCATCAGCTAAGAGATGCTCATAAACTAGCTTACGACTCCCAAACTATATGTTGACAAATTTCATGCATGGACAGCAAATGAGCTGTGTCCCTTGTTTAGTAAAAACATAATCCAATAAACTTTCCACTCTTTTTCGTAATCTTCACTAAGCTCATCCTCAATACTCATCCAGTCCTTGTTAGGTGCCCTTGCCACAAAATTATAGTTGATTTGCCAAAAAAGTACCTAGTATTTGGAAGAAAGGAGAAAAATCTATGTTAAACTAACTCAAGTCTCACAAACTGTAGCCTCTAAAAATTAAATTAGATTTAGATATACATAATTTTTGTAAGAATAAGTTTCCACTCTCTAATCCTTGGTGTTGAGTATTATTTTGGTATCTTTTAATTCTATAACTTTCTCTGTTCATATTATTGTACTTGATTTTTCGATTTTCATTTTTATATTTCCTCCTTAATTTATGTGTACATTCTCTCCTATTGACAAAAATAACGAACTTTGTAAAAATAATGATGACTTACTTTTTGGTACATTGTCTAATGATGAAGTTTTGATGAAATTAAACAATACAAAATTACTTTCATCATTATTAATAACATTTAACGATGAATTTTATGTTTGTTACCAAAACTTGGTCATTAAAAATCCAACTTGTACTAGTGACATCAATGCTACTAACTAAGCTGGTTATAATATTAAACCTATATAAAAGGATGTTGTTAAATTATTTGGTAAGATAGAGCACCCCGAAAGAACTAGTCCATCATATAATAATTACAACACTACAACAAAACATAACAATAGTGCCACTCTATATATGTTGTATTAGCAAGGTAAAACGTTTCATTAATTCAAATGCAACACTTTTTGAAACGTTGCGTTAGGCCCGTTGCATTAGCTTAATGCGGTACATTCTTAGAAATACGCAAATTGCATTGATCTATCAAGTGCAATGCCTTTTTTTTTTGGCAAATGCAAATGCAACGCTTTCATTACCCAAGTGCAACACTTTGTCAATCAAACTTTAACATTTTTACCACCTAAATGCAACATTTTTTTTTCATTCCACATCTACGCAAACGCAAAATTTATTTTTGAGAAAAATAATTACACTTTCGAGCCCTCTTATAGCCATACACAGCTTCCCTCCATATCATCAAAGATGCTCACATATTATTTTATGCCTTTATAACATACTCAACACTTAACTTCCCAGAAGGTTAGCCATCCTGTAACTTCTCTAAGGTTAGCATGTTTAAGCGCGGATTTTTTTTTTGGGGGGCGGGGGGGAACTAGTCACCCATCACGCAAGCTTTACTTTTCATGACATATGTATTATTATTTATTCATTTAAATGTTAGCTAACCATACTTTAGAATATTATTTTTAAAAATTTTATAATTATTATAAGATGTATATAATTATAAATATCAACACTAAATACAGTAGAAAGTTATGTTTTTATGACAAAAGTTAATCTTTTCTTATGTCTATTATTCTCTCTCTCTACCTTCATTTTTCTTAGACATGTCAAGAATCTTTTTCACTCACCAATCTCTCTTCCAGTGTGTGTTTACGTAACCTTCATTTCTATACTTTCTAGTCCTATCTATTTTGTAGCTATATCTAAAATGGAAAATGCAGTACTCCTTTCATCCTTTTTTTGGGGCCCTTCATCCCGTTTTTATCTTCTTAATCAAAACTTAATTTGTTCCAAAATTATCTTCCAAAATACTTATTAAATGCACTACTAAACAATGAATTTGCAACATTTGTACTACACTAATTATCTATAGATTGGCACATCATTTTTTTAAGAATGTGTGTTTTCCATTAAGGAATATAAAAATGTGATGAATAGAGCATGTGTTTTATACTCTATCTAAGTCATATAAATATAGTTGCACAAAAATAAAAAGTCATATAAATATACGGTGAAGGATAGAATTTTTGTTTATTAAAAAAAAATCATTTGATTACACTCACTCAAAAATAAGGTTTAAAAATCTGACAGTGATTATTTTGATTACCATATTCTAACTGTTTTTCTTTCATATGTATAAATAAATATTGATAACTGTACTAATCAATCTTAACTAGTTAATTGGTACACAAACGTTCGATTGGAATTATTTTCTTAGAAGGTGTTTGTTAATTCATGATTGAAGGTTTTAAATAATATATCATATTCAATTGCATTCTATTTTTGGATCCAATTGTAGTGGAATATAACCGACCCAATATGATTATTGCAACACTCTCTGTGACATCAATCCATTATGTTACCTTTGAGTATGATTACCTTGTACTTCTATTGAAGCGGACCACATATTCTAAAAATGATTGGGTTTAATTTCACCATGTTTTGTATTATGCATGTTAGAAAATTTTAAAGTACTTGTAATATTAATTTTAATTCAAGTTCTTTTTTCTTTAATATTTTTGCATTTATCTTTGATATAATATTTATGGATGACAATTAAAGAAAAACCTACTTCTTTAATATGTTGATTGAATTGAATAACCTTATGAGCACTAAGAGCCATGCTCTATAAAATGTTTCATAAAGATAATTTTTGGATGGTAATGTTTATTAATAATTTTTTAGAGAACAACATACTTATTCAACTATCGCAGCTTTTAAAGTGCAATACTTTAATATAAATGTTGTTTTTTAAGTCAAATAATGCAACACTTCTGATAATATAATATACTTATGCATGCAATATTTGTAAAATAGCGTTGCATTTTTACTCCAAATTGCAACATTTTTAAACAAGGGTTGCATTTTTGTTTCAAATGGTAAGATTTTCTAGCAAGTGTTTCATTTTATTGCAACATTTATAAACAAATATTGCATTAAATACTCAAATGTAATACTTTGTATCTATTGTTGCACTATATGTTAAGTTGACCCAATTTACAATAATTTTTAAAACCGTTGCATACTCACTGTTGCATTAGACCCACTATGTAGTTCTGTATATTATATTACAACAACTTGTTTTGTTTCATTACATTATTGTTTATGTTATACTTACGTTTATATAGTCACTTCATCTGCCATGTTGTACTTATATTTGTATAGTTATTCTCACCTAATTTATTAATATTTCTTAATTTATTCTCTGCTACTTATCATTAATTTTTTCTATAAAATATTTTCATAAAATTCTTCTTTTATAAAATGTTTTTACAAAATTTAATCATGTTCTGTGGGTCTCTTGGAATTAATCTCTCTGTAGGTAGGGATGCTAGTAGAGGTAGATTACCTACATCTGGATCTCCTCAAATCCCATGAAAGCGGAGTCCATACTGAAAGGTGGTGGTGTTATTGTACATTATTGGTTATACATCATACTATCAATTCGTTATTATTTTTACATTATTAGGTAAGCTTTCAGGAAGCAATAAGCTAAGACAATTTGTAGTTCAGTTTAATTATCAATACAATCATGACACCTAACTTTTTCTAGGATTGACTCCATGGCCTTATTTTTAGGCTGTGTCTTCATGGCCGCTAAAAATAAAGCAATCAGGCTTAACGGGATCGGCATTGATGGTTGGCTGTCCAGCAATCACGCATAAGTCACTAAGCCGTGAAGATATTGATGTTGAGCGCGCATTCAAATTTATAGTATTAAGCATTTAGGATTTCGATTTGTGGTGTTGAGTACAGAAGGTAATATTAGAAAGTATACATATTTTTTAATATTTTGCTTTTTGTTAACATTAAAATTCTTGCCTAGGTCCCTGGTATACTAGTTGATTTGATCATATTATTACTACCTATTTTTCTGCTAATAATTATTGGAGCTTATTCCACATAGTTGAATTTACATTAGAGTTTATTCTCTTTTCTTTGGCTTGATTTCTTCATCCCTCAATTGTTTAAAGTTGATATGAAAACTTCCAAATTTTTGTCTGATAGTGGTTTTTTCTTTTTTTAATTTGAAGTAAAACATGGTGTAACCTCATTAAATTATCTTGTAGTGTTTGGATGTTTCAAGAGGTGTAACTATGGGTGTTTTTTCATAATTTTGAGACCCAAGCGCAGCCCATGCTACAATGTCCCTTTGGTCATGTGCTGCTACAATGTTACTTTCATTCTGAGGCAATAAGTATTATAGGCCCGAATATAAAATTTAGCATTGGTATATGACTTGATTTTTACAAGATCCATACATGAGACAATCTAAAACAATGTCTACTTGCACAAGTACTACATAGCCCCCACCATTTACAACATTTTCTTACAACTTTTATGTTTTCCCTTTTTTCTTCTTTTTTTGTTTTTTTAATTTTTGACAAGCTTATTGTGTCTCCTTGGGTAAAAAACAAAGCAATAATCACCATAATACTAAGTTAAATTAAAATTTTTAATTAACAAAACTCAAAGAGTTACATTGTTTCAAGGGCAAATCCTATGCAAGCCATAAGGCCTCCAGGACAAGCCCTCGTCTCAAGCCATTAATTTCACACACATGTTTTATCGAGTGTCTCCGAAAAGACCCAATTCATACACATACAGTAACTCCAAAGGCATGAAATCAATCAATCAATCAAAATTATTAGTTCTCCCCAAACTTCATATGTTCTGAGACTTTGACAAAAGCAGGCCCAGAAGATATGCCCTCCCACCAAGCCTTAACTTTTGGGCGGCTCTCAATCAAAGTGGCATAGGGAGTCTTCATAAGGTAGTAAGTGTAAGGGAGGTGGTGGAGATCTGCTAACGTGTAGTAGTCCCCAGCCAAGTACTTGGTGTTTCCTAGCCTCTCTTCGTAGATATCCAGCACCTTCCCAAACTTCTCCACATTGGCATCAATGATCGATTGATCCGGGGTCGTCCCACACAGGGGGGCCACGAAGAACTGGTAGATGATTGGCTGGATGGCAGGGTTGTAGCGATGTGATTCTACTTCCATCCACACCTTAACAATTGCTGCTTCCTTGAGGTCTCCTTGATGCCTTAGGAGATCAGTGCCTTTGTCCTTGTATTTCTCTGCTATGTATTGTGTGATTGCTCTGGATTCTATTCACCAAAAATTTGCAAATGACTAGTTGACATTAGGATTTAATCGGCTGGGCAAACATTATTCAAATACATAGACATACTTATCCCCAAAACAATATGGGAAAAAAAAAAAACATGATTAATTTGTTTCCAACCAACAGTTTGATCGAAATAATACAGTAATAACAACAACTCTCAGTATGGATCATGTTTCAGTAGGGTTTGAAAAGATGAAGATGTAGAATATTTCTCTAAAAAGAGATACCGAGTCCAAGATAATCTTCCATGCATGTGTAATTTTGTTTAGAACAATTCTATATAAAAGGGGCTAATTTCATGCCTAACTTCTCAAATAGAACTGGACCCCGGCTAACATATTATTTATCCCTTTGAGTTGGACCAGAGCCCAATAATTTGGCCTGGTTCCGGATTAATGTTATGCAGTTTGAACCGTAAAACTTACACAAAATGCCCCTTTTAAGTGTGAGGCCTGGCAGAGGACAAATAATTCAAGCAGTGACTAACAAGTCATCAATATATCTGGAAATTAGCCTCCGCACTTTTGGGGATAATGTTATTAACATTTGAATCTTTGTGAGATAACCATAGCCATCTGCCAAAACATTTGTCACTTTTATTCCTTTTAGGTTGTTTTCTCACATGATGTGGGAAGGATGAAATGTAAGATTTGCACTAATTAATCAAATAAAAATGTTCAAATAGGAGTGCACGCGTATAGAATTGTGAAACTTGACTCAAACGTGCAGATGCAAATTTATATCCGATCCTACACCACGGTAGTCAAAATAAAGTGGACTGAAATCTTAATTGACCCAATCGAACCAAACCCAACTTCAACATCTTTTTTTAAAAGTAATTTTAATTTGCAATGTAATTTTAATTTGCAATAAGACAGGTTCACTGGACCAAAAGTCAATTAACTCAAAGTTAAACTAAATCAAAAATAACCCAACTTCATATTGAGACCAAAGTGAATCTTAGTGATCCGATCAAACATGAAGTGAATTGTAGTTAACTAGAAGCCTAAATGAATGACCAATTTGTCAGGTTTAACTGTAGATAAATTGATAAGGTATTAAATTAATAATGAACCCTACCAAAACCATCTTGTAATTTAAACAGGTCAATAGTTTTTAAATTTTAAATATCATCTTTAATTTTCTCTTCATAAGAATTGGAACTATTTTTTTTATCTTTTTTTGGGTCTCTGGGTCTGTATATTGTTAGAGTTAAGCTATTATTGACTCATAAAAAAATTTCTAATTATAAGTTTTTTTTATTTACAGAACTAACTCAAGATCTTGCTGAAGGACACAAGTGTCAAATTATACCAATCTAAATTAGAGTTATAAGATGGTAACATAAAACTATATTTCAACCGCCAAAAAAAAATTTGTATGATGGACAAAAATTAATTAATGAGTTAGTCAAAATGACTTCAGTCAAAATGAGTGGGAATGTGCATGTAATATCACGGAGTTTTGACTAGTTGACTTCAGTCAAAATGAGTTTTAGGGAAGCATTTAAGCAAGTCTAGTCCAATCCTGCTTGATTTCGGTGTTTTTACGTCTTACTTGGACCTATAAATTAATTATCATTTATCATAACCTAGACTTTCCTATTTAGACGACTCGAATTTATGATTCGGACGTACCACAAACGATATAAATGATAACCCAACTATAAAGCACCTACATTCAAAATGAACGGAAAAAAATGAATTGCCTAAGGTACTCCTCTTTTTACCCAGCGCCCCCACCCCCATTTATCATAGTGCATATGTGCAAAAATCAAACCTTGACATGCTGAAACAAAGAAATAATAACAATCATAGTAACCCCGGAAATTTAAAAAAATGCACATATAGTTAGACCTAATAAATGGGTCATTTAATTCTTATACGGGTCAAGTCATGTTTTGGGTTAAGTGGCATTTCGGGTCATTTCGGTTTGGGTCGGTGAACTTAAGGTTAACCGGATTTTAGGCTAATACGCTTGTCATATAAAAATAAGCAACTTTGTAGAAAATTGGTGTCGGGCATGATTCGGTTCGGGTCAATTCGAATTTTGGGTCCACTTTTGGGTGAGACTACTTCAGATGTCGGGTTGGGTATGGGTCCAGGTCGTTCGGTTCGGATCTCGGGTCAATTTTGCCTGGTCTACACACAACTGATAATAAGTACTAGCAGTTAAAAGGAAGAAAGAGGTTTGAGTAGGGAAACATACCAAAAAGAGTGAGATCACCATCTTGAAGAGCTGGGATCTGGCCAAATGGCTGCAAAGACAAATTAACATCAAAATCAATTATGTATGCATTGGAGACTTAACGCCAAGATTATCATGTCCACCATGTACCTATACAACATGATGAGATCAACAAGTAATTAATTACATTTTTGGAGAGAAAAGGAGGCTGTTTGTGCTCCGAAGCAAAGAGATCGACAGGAACAAGCTCAAACTCGTCAACTTGTTTCTCATGCAAACAGGTCAGCACTCTGGTTGTGCATGTTGACATTGGCAGCCCATATACCTTTAGTGCTGCCATTGCTGCCTCTCTTAGTTGGTTATCTTCTCGCTTTGCTTAATTTCAGAGAAGAGTAAGAGATGAGATGAGAATGGTTTAGACAGCAGAGCTTGTAGTTACCAGAGACAAGCGATGTTAATAGCTAGCTAGACTGTCATTTATATTTGCACTCGTGAATGGAAAGGTATCTCACTTCATAAAATTTTTTAAATATTTAGTATGGGGCTGTGGAAAGGCTCCTGACTGGCTTGACCAACAAGTTGATCATTTTTTAAACAAATAAATATAATAAGCAATACTGGTCTTAACATTAGGGTAAATTAAAATAGACTTCACTTGTTTTTTATACCTGGTCATTTGTACAATTTATATAGTACGGTTTTACTGATCTAATTTGTCTTGCAATCTTCGTATATATTTTTATGGTGCAACAATTTTTACATATAAATAAAATATAATGCACACAACAAAATTTAGTAAGTTCAATGAAAAAACTTAGTCAAGATATGCAACCATAATAGAATGGGTATAACCATTTTAAAGTTTAAACATTTCAATACACCTTGCAGAAAAAGGAAAACAAAAAACAGAAAAAGCAAAACATACCTTCTATATTTGACATACTGAAAACACTGAACAAAGTTAAAATCTCACAGTCGAAGCACCAAGTATACATAAGGCTAAGAAAAATCTTTCTAGATTGCCCCCTGACAAAGGTGAACAGGCATGAACAAAAACCTTACCGAGTAAGAACTTCGTGAGTACGGCCCTGTTCTTTTAGTTGGTCAATTCTAAAATATCAACCTCAATCTACTTCAACCTACTCTAACTCACTTCAACCCACTTCCACTATTTTAACCAAATTCAATTTATCACATAAAAAAATTCAACCCACTTCAACCTACTTAATCCACTTCAACATACTTCAATCCACTTCAACATACTTCAACCTATTTTAACCCACTTCACCATTTACCAACCCCTATTTACCAGTGAAAAGAACAGACCTTACTTCTGTTGAATTCACTTCCGGTGCTAGCTCAAATTGCTTCACCACTGAGACCTCTCATCCTTAAGGCTCCACATTTTTGCGTTTTTTGCGTGTGTATTAAGTTATTAACAATAAGAACATTTTGTGTCTTGGATGATTATTATTATTAGTAGTAGGATTTTAAATGTAAAATGGAGATTTTAGTGATTATGCTAGTAACCAGGAACAATTTTTTTCCCCCTCAAATTAAAGTTAGCAAATATGTGCTCCACCTTTAGGTTCTAAGGATTTTTTTTTCTTTTTCTCTTTTTTTCTAAGTTTACAGAGAGAAGTGAAAATTAATGTTGATGTACTTTATGTATAAATCTTGAGCAAAAAAAGAAAAATTCTTGTTTCTGTCATGTCCTTTATATACTTTCGTGTATAAATATTGAGCAAAATTCTTGTTTCTTTTGTGGAATATGTGGAAGTCTAGGAACGCAATTGTCTTCAATAACGAAATTCTCAATCTTGTTGCATGTTTATAGTTTGAGCCCAAAAAAAAGTGCAAAATGGATAAACCAAACTAGCATATGTCAGTTGATCATTATTTTAGGGGATCTTCTTCTTTCCATACGACCTCAAACCATCTAGTGAGATGACATCCCCTATCACCAAGATTCGTCAAACTCGATTTTGACGGATTCCTCGACAACTCATCAACAGCAGGATGCCTCTTCATCCAGGATTGCACGTGCGAACTTGTTAAGCCAGGAGTGCCCTATTATGGCGAGGCAAATATTCTAGTGGCAGAAGTTAGAGCATTACGTGACAGGTTACAATAAGCAATTTAGACCAACTTCAACAACATAGTCATTGAAGGTGATCATAAGATACTGACTCAAACAGTGAAAGCGAAAATTCAAGTTCACAGGCAAATATCTAGCATTATCGAAGATATACACACATGACAGAATCAAAGTAGACAACTACACATCACCCACAGTTTTAGAGAAGTAAACGTGATAGCAAATTAGGTTTCCAAGTTTAGGCACTCAATTGCAACATCCTTCTCTTCATATTTATGATTTTCTTTATCTTTTAGAGGTATTTTAACGGAATGATGTAGTTGGGCGAATTCTTGTGAGAATAAGCACCTAACATTCTTATGGCCTTAGTTACTCATGTTATAAAAAGAAAAAATGTAAGTCTTTAATAACAATACTAGAGATTTATCAGTTGATTGAAGTGATACTATTGGTCAAAGATAGCACTGAAGAAAAACTTTTCCCCCCCGTCGACACGCTCTAGGCAAAATGCTTGCTTTGTTTGATTTCACTTGGTCAAAGGCCCTGCAATGTGAATTTGCTATTTCCACAGGGTCAAACTTTGTGGCAAAAGAGTCAATGGTCTAGTGCCATGCAGCATGCTTAAATGGGAATCTTCATGTCTAAACGAATTTAAAAAACACAAACATACAAGAAGCTGCTAGTAACTAAAATATTGAAACCAAAAACAAAAAATATCACTGCCAGATATCCTATTTTGTGTGAAAATCATAACTAGGGGACCATGTTATTATAATATATTGAAAATGGTCAATATTATGTGGAAACTATTTTAAGGAGACCGTTCACTGTTTTTATTTTCATCTTAGACCTTAAACTTTTTATATTTGCATTTTTGACCCAAATCTTTAAAAACTTATGTTCGAAAATTTTAATTTTGTGCATGTGTAATTTTTCTTATAAGTTTTACTTGAGACCCTCTTTTAATTGATATCAGAGTCACATGACCAAATAACAACAAAAGAACATATAAAATGGTGTTGAAGATAAGATTAATAAAATTAGAAGAAGAACTTGACTTTCAAATAGAGACTAATCTGATCAACAATTTCATTTCTAAACCTGAAAAATTTGATGAACCTTCTAAAAGAAATACTCGTTTTATAAGACTTAGGTACGTTCCAGTAGGACGAGCAATCAATATTTCCTTCGGGTTCATCCCAAGGAAAACTATAACATTTGAAGATGTTGGCCTACTCTAATTAGTCAACGGGATATATATTAAACATAGATGGAGCTTGCAATAGAGAAGAAATATTTGAACATTGAAAAAGTGACATAAATAGTGTCTTAAACCTAAATACTACATGAATTGCTGTAAATTTTCTTATTACATTGAATATAGTTTTTCTGATACTGTAACTGACTCGTATGATTCATTAAATGAAAGCAGTAAAATATGTTAAAAATGACGAAAATACCAACTGCAATGTTCAAAAATTTATGCAAAGAAATCGAAACTGAGTTTACAAGAGCTAAACTTAACTTTGAAGAAAAAGCAAGAGAATGGCAAAGAAAAATTAATGACATAGAATTATGGGATATGAGATACCTGAAAAATTATATTGCTGAATTTAGTCAATCTTATTACAAAATTGGGCATAATGAAACTAATTTGGGTATGTTCTATGACAAATTGTCATATCTCATAAATTCCATCATTAATGAAAAAAACATTGCATAGCGTGAAAGAGCAGATGTCATTGATACCATCCATTCAAGAATCTCTTATTTAAGAAAATGGGTCAATGATCGATGTCTTGATCTCCAAAAGCAAAAGAAAATTAAGAAATGGTTTCTAACTTGTTAGTATTCACCTCACTAGTGGGGAAAGGAACCTCAAAGGAGAAGAAAAGGAAAATTTTATAAGAAAAAGAACTTTAACAGGCAAAGGGGAGAAAAATACAAAAGAAAATATTATAACGAACCAAGTCCTAAAAACAAAATTTTTTTAGGAAACCAGCTTATTGTCCTGTAGGAAAAAACAACTGCAAATACTGGGTATGCGGAGAAGAAGGAAATTATGGTAATGAATACAAAAATAGGAAGAATAACAAGCTTATTGAAATTTTAGGTAACCTAGATTATGTTGAGCTTAGCGAAGAAGAGGCACTAGACTTGGCCCTAAACAACAACAAAGGGATTGTTGAAATTATACTAGATGATGAATATGAAGAAAGTGATTATGCAGAAACCAGTTATATGATGGAAAGTAACTCGATTAGTCTTGGTGATCTTCAAGGAGAAGAGTTTGTTGTAGACAATGATAGCGAAGAAGTTAAAGGAGGTTGCGTCCTTCCTATAATTCAAAAAGACATAATCTATAAAAATTTCATCTTTAAATTAAAAATTAAGTATGTATGTGAGATGATGGAGGGAGATCTAGAAATCAAAGATTGTGAGTGTGATACGGGAGTAGTTAATCTCATTAATTGAGAAAACATCCTTAAGCACAACAAAGATAGATAGGTATATCCATGTTGGAAGCGTTCAAGTTCAAATCACTCAATTACAATATTATGGCAAAGATATTGATCTTTATGCTTTGCTATGTGATATTAGGCATACCAAGTTTAATAATCAAATTATCATAGGAATTACGACTAATTTATGTAATGAATAGGTAGAATTCAACTGTCCCCTTGGATATTATGTGAGCCTGAAAGATGAATTTGCTAAAAACTTCATATCCCTTAGGATAAAATAGTTGAGATGGATATGATAAGAGGAGGATATCTATTAAGGATATTTTGAAAAATTATCTACAAATTAGATAATACTATAGATCCAAAAACTAAGGTCACAATGATAGAAACAGAAAAATTTAAAAGTCCTACCCCTATGCAAAAGATTCAGAGGATCAAATCCAATCCACAAGAGATAAAAATTGATTATCCATGGATATCTAGCTTTGCCAACCCTACAAAAATTTATAAGAAAAATGTAATAAAAATTGATGAGGATGGTAAAATTACCATTAATACCTAATTACTAAAAAGTATGAGCATAAGATCAGAATGGGATGCAAGATCTTCACCAGCCAAAGGAGAGCTTAAATCTTTATCAGCTAAAGAAGAGCTTAAAGAAGATGATATAATTTGTATGACTAGTGAAATGAGAAGAATGTATTTAAAACCTGCAAGACATTGTGTATATCGAAGTGTGAGTCTAGATAGAAAGGTCATTGGGTACAAAATAAGATCTATTAGTGAACCAATCTATGAAAATTAATTAGTCAAGAATATAACTATGGAGATATGCTATAAAGCTACCAATACAAATTCTAATAGCATATACATCCCAATAAAGGTATGTTTAGAGAGATATAATAAATATGAATTATGTGCCTATATAGATAGTGGTTGTTCTATATACTTTGAAAAAAAAATCATTATTTTCAGAATTTATGGGGAAGAGAGCCAAAAATCCTTTACAAATGAAGATAGCTAATAATAGCATTATGGGTCACAGTGAAGTCATAGAAGGTTATCCATAAAATTCGGAGAAGTTCAATGCATTATACTAGTTCTATGGGCTACTGATCAACCCTTTCATGAGATAATTATTGGAAATAATTTTCAGAGATTATATTCTCCATGCACACAAACTATAAATCAAATAATATTCACAATTAATGGCTACTGAGTTCTTATTAAAAAATTAAGCAAGACCTACACTTATCAAAAAATTAAATTTACACACAGACAGTGTGATGAGAAATTAATGCCTGCACCATGTGAGATAGCACTGACAATCTCATTGCTTGAGTTATCTATTAAAGAGCAAATTATTGAACAATAAGAGCGATTATGCAAAGAACTCTACTCTGATAATTCTCTAAAATTCTAGGATAAAGACAAAATATTTGCTAAAATCACTTTATTAAATCCCAACACTATAATTCAAGTCAAATACACACTAGGATATCCAGGAATTTGATGAATAAATGAAAGAACTTTTGGATAGAGGATTAATTAGAAATAGCAAGAGTCCTCACACCAGTCCCGTTGCATGATAAGAAATCATGGAAAAGTAAGAATGGTAATCAATTACAAAAACCTTAATGATAATATTGCCTTTGATGGTTATTACATTCCTAATAAAATAGTCCTTTTCAATAGAATTCAAGGAGCCTCTTTGTTCTCAAAAATGGATTGCAAAAGCAGACAATGGCAGATAAAAATAGACGAGGAAAGCATTCCTTTAATAGCATTTAGTGTGCCACAAGGACATTATAAATGGATAATAATTCCATTTGGCCTTAAAAATACACCTCAAATATTCCAAAGAAGAATGGATAACACCTTTAAAGATCTGAACCACTGTTTCCCAGTTTACATTGATGATATCATGTGTTTTCCAAAACTATAGAACAATACAAAGATGATGTCTTAGCTGTCACCCAAAGATGCATTGATCATGGCATTATGCAACGTAAGAACAAGTACACTTATGCTAAACAGGAAATTGAGTTTTTAGGTCTAGAGATAAAAGCTAAGCAAATCATTTTACAAAAATATGCTTTGGAAAAAATAGAAAATTTCTTTAAAAAGATTGAAGATAGGAAGCAGTTAGAAAGGTTTCTTGGATGGAAATAATCACATCTATCTTCCTCTACCTTTTTGGAAATCATTTTTTACACTATGACCTACTGAAATTTATTTGTGTCCTACTTGATATATGATATCAATTATTAAAATATACAAAAGTTGGTGAAGGGTTTAGTAGATGCTGGAAAAGACAAGTTAGCCTTATTAAATGCAAAAAGACATAAATACAAAGGTTGTTGGCGGGTTGTAATGATCAGACCATGCGTTCTACACTTGTTCTCTCTGTACTCTTCACTTCTTCCCATTCACGAGTTCTCAATTAGGGTTTGGCAGGGTGGAATGAAAATTATGGCCCAATTTTGCTGAAGTAGAATCACCATTTGAGTTAGAAAATTGGGCATTCGATTTTGAACGGTCATTGTGTTGAAGAAGAATCGCCATTTGAGTTATAAAACTCAACATTTCAGCATTTGTGGCAGAAGTGCATGCTAGTTTAACATCAAAATTTGGAAGTGTTTGTGGTGAAACAGAAGTGCGTGAGGAAAGAAACTAGACATTCTCATTTGAGGTGAAAATTTTTTTTATGGTTTAGGTGGTTTTCATATTACTGAATACTCTATTTCTTGTTTGTTTAATGGTTGATGATGTTTTGGAGATTAGATGGAGTCTGAGTTCAAGGTTGTGCTTTGGTTTAAGCGATGGATGGCTGATATGGGTAGTAGGGATTTTGATGAGTACCAACTAATAGATTAGGTAAGAGATGCTAGGAAATTTCTTGCCATGCCTACTGTGAGGGGGACTCCTAGGTACTTTGGCATTTATTGTTATCCCCCACATGCTCGAACATAGAGATGGGCTATTAATACTGATAAGGATCTGCTGAAAATGGGTGAGAGATGGTCTAGGAAAAGGGCTTACATTGAATTCTTGATTGTAGATAGGAAAAATGCTACTAAAATAAATCAAATTGTGGAACAACTTGATGGAGAGAATGTTGAGTTGGTGAACCTACCATTGAAGTAATGGATAGCACTGAGGAATCTTTAGTTGCTGCAGAGGAATTGGAAGGAGATGATGAAGCTGAAATTGTAGGACATGATAGAAAAATTGGAGATGATGAAGTTGAAAAAATAGGGGGACAGAATATCTTAAGGGATGAAACTATTGCAAGGCAGGGAATGCAGGCAGTGAATGTTGAAGACTCAGTGTGGGACAATCTTGTTACTTCTATAGATGAGATATTGATGAGGATGAATTTTGGAGGGAAGCTAAGTCCTACTCATATATCCTTCGTCGAGAAACAAGATAACATGGTTCAGGTGGTGCTGCAAAGTCCAAATGCAACACAAGAAAGTATATACATGTGTGTAGACACCAAAACAAACAAAAACTTATCAGCTCATTCCCCAAACAAGGCAAGCATGAGTAAAGGTAAGGGAGTTTATGAACCACCAGTGATAAGAAGCTCACCCAGGACAAAAGGAAAGGAGGATTGGACATCTGAACATGCCCCTACAAGATCATCATCGAGGGCAAAAGGGAAGGAGATTGTTATCTGTGAACCTATCTGTACAAGATCATCACCTAGGGCAAAAGGAAAGGGGATTATTATCTCTGAACCTATCTGTACAAGGTCCTAACCTAGGACAAAAGGAAAGGGGATTGTTATCTCTGAACCTGCTAGTGAGAATAATTGGGATGACTCTTCTGATGAAATTGTTGATGCTAAACGTGAACATGATTCTTCTGATAGTAGTGAGGTCTCTTTAGTACATGAAGATGACATATTTGATAATAAGAGTGAGGATGAGCCTGATGCACTGGACAGAATGTATGAGGGTGGGAGATGGTGGGAACCAGAATTAGATGGTTCAATTGAGATTATGCAGTGAGATTTGTTTGAGGAAAAAATAAAATTTCTTGAGATTATAAGATATTATTAGATTCACAAAGGATGGTATTTCAAGCAAATAAAGAATGAGGGTTCAAAGTACATTGCTTTTTGTAGCAGTGAGCACTGCAGTTGGAGGATCCATGCTTCACTATTTTGTGATGGCATCACATTCCAGGTAAAGGTTATTAAAGGTAGCTATAACTGTTCAAGGCTCCAAAATAACCCAACTGCATCTGCTCCATAGGTGGCAAGGCAGTTGGTTCAAGATGTGAAAGCTAACGCTAGCATGGATATAAAGGCCATGGAAAACACTTTGATGGGCAGGTATGGATTGGTAAGACCTAAGCACATATTGAGGATTGCAAAGAACAAAATAATTGACATGCTTCAAGGAAAACAAGAAGAGAGCTATCAATACTTAGCCAGGTACACTGCCATGGTGAAGAAAACAAACCTTGGCAGTTTGTGTTACATCAAATGGCAAGACCCAGTAGAAGAAGGTGGGCATCCTGTTTTCTTTAGGATGTTTTTATGTTTTAAAGGCTTGTAAAAGAGGCTTTGTAGCTAGTTGTAGGAAATTAATTGGTGTTGATGGGTGCTATTTGAAGGGCCCATATAAAGGAATTTTGCTGACAGCACTTGGGCTTGATGGGAATAATCATTCATTTCCCATTGCATATGCTATTGTAGACCAAGAGTCCAAGGACAACTGGTGTTACTTCTTAAGCAGTTTGAGAGGAGTGATAGGGGATGACTTGGATGGTGAGTATACCTTCATTGCAGATAGGTGCAAGGTAAGCCCCTCAAACACAGTTTTTTTCCTTTGTTTGGTTTGAAAATTGTGAGGTAATTCACTTATCATTGTTATGGAAATTGATAGGGAGTTATAGCTGCAATTCAGATAATTTTTCTAGCTTCAAAAAGAAGGATCTACATAGTTCATTACATGGGAAATTTTAAGAAGATGTTCTCAGGCCCAAACTGAGAACATTGGCTGCAAGGGCAGCAAATGCATATAACCATTTTGTCCATAAGAAGGCCTTGGATGCTTTGGAGAAAGAGAATCCTGCAACTGTGACATGGTTGCTTGATGAGCCCAAAGAGCATTGGTGTAGGTATTTATTTGACACCACTACAAAATCCCCTAATAATTGCACAAACTTTGTCAAAAGCTTTAACGATGTGATCAATTGGTATAGAGATAGGCATGTGTTTGCCCTGTGTGAATATATAAGGGAGAAGTGGACTCAATGGATCGTTCAAAGGAGAGAAATTGTTGAAACTTAGAAAGACAAAGTGGTTCCAAGTGTGAAGGCTAAGTTAGAGAAACTAGAGAAAGACAGTTGAGGGTTGATAGTAGGGTTCTGTGGAGATTCATTGTCTGAAGTTACAGAGGGGAGAACCAAGTTTATTGTAAACCTTAAACAAAGAACCTGTGATTATAAGCATTGGTAGATATTAGGGATTCCTTGCAAGCATAGCATTAGATGTATCTTGCACATGAATCAGAAGATAGAGGACTGGGTACATGAGTGCTACAGTGTTGAAAAGTTTAGGTAAGCATGCAACTTCAACATAGACACTATTCAAGATCTAATTTTTTGGCCAGCCATGGATGATGTATCTCTCTTAGCACCTCCACATCTACAAAAGAAGAGAGGTATACCTCCCAAAGATAGAAGAAGAGGCTTAGAAGAAGTTAGGAAGAAAAGAAAAAGATGCAACACAATGAGATGCAGAACCTGTAAAGAGATTTGACACAATTCAGCTACTTATCCATCAAATCTAAACAAAAAGTCCATAGAAAAAGGAAGGGAAAATCAACGGACAAATATGGGAAGAAGAAACCTTTGGGATGGCCAAGAAAAACATCTTCAGGACTCACTATTAGCACTCTCTCTCACTTGCAGCAGCTACAACCAGTCTTCGAACACAAATAAGGCTGCATCTTCAGAACAACTGCCAACAACAAGAACCCAACTAATAAGATCATGTAAGACAACAACTCCTACAAAGCACATAGCTTCAAAGACAATGGAAGGAAGGCAGAGTAGGTTGAACAAGCAAAGGCTGAGCAAGTGAAGATATTGGTGTTTTGACATTGATTTTTTTGGATATTGTTGGTGGTTGTAAAACATTTATTGCATTTGCTTTATTTACCTTCTCTTTGGTGGCCCTACATTTTTAGGATGATGATTTTAGGTTATAACCAGGGTTAAGGTTGCTCATTTTTTGGGGATGTAAACTTATAATTATAGTTTTACCTGCTACTGTTCTAAAATAGTTATAAATGCAATACAAGATGCAGGTTGTGCAAAAGCTCCTTGTTTACTACTGCTTTCCAATATGAGGATACATTCATCACATACATTACTCTAGTTGCTATGGACACTAATCATCCCCAACTAAAATTGACAGCCCCAATTACCCCACCCCTGCTTAGTACATCATATCTTTACTGCCATTACAATTACAACTAATAGAAACAGACCACACATAACCATTACAATCCTAGATGTGTCTATGTTTCTACCTAATATCCCTTTCATCTCCATTCTCATCTCCGTGACATCTTTTGCTATGCCAGTGATCTGGTCCCTCAGTTCAATTATTAGTTCATTGCAATGGCAACCACCACTAACTACCAACTGTTTTCTTTTGCTTGTAGCGGTGCTTTGAGATAACTGCATGCCTCCTCTGATTTCATCTTCCTCGGCCCAGAACAAAAATCCACCACATTTGATACAAGCAAAGTAGGGCTTGAGGAAGTTCTTCTGAGATCTGTTAACATTGTATTCAATCTCATATACCGACCTACATTTAGGGCATATGTATTTCTTGTCTCCAGCATTACATCCTTGGTTTGCAGAACCATCCATGTTTCTTATTGTCTGTAGCTGCAACCAAAAAATCCATTTCGATAAAAAATTCCATGAACAAAACCTAAATTTCAAAGCAAAGCAACCCAACCCAAAATTCTAGCCTTCAATTTCGAGGTACAAATGGTTTTTCCTAAATAATGTCACACCAAACTATTTAAATATCAAAGAAACAAGAAATTTCTTACCTTACCTTTCAATGGAGCTTCGGCAATAGCTATGGTGTAATGGTAGAGTACACCTCCTTTCAATGGAGCTTGCTTACAAACAAGACGAGAGAGAAATAAGCTTCTTTGACCTTCTTATTTAACCAATAAAGTACACCTCATTTCTTTAAATATAAAGGGCTTTTCTGGAAAAGTAGGCAGCTTTTTCTTTGCCATGTCATACCTCTCACCGAAATTGGTACATTAATTTATATATTACCAAAGGTAATATACGTCTTAAATAATTCCATTCTATGGACAGGTAAGATATTAATAAATTTAAGTAGGTCATGGTGTAAAAAATGATTTCCAAAAAGGTGGAGGGAGATAGGTGTGATTATTTCTTCTTAGATACCTTACCTATGCTTATGATTTCATTAAAGATTCAGCTAAACTAGGAAAGTTATTGCAGTATAAGCTTAAGAAAGAAGTAAGTTTAACATGAACCCCTAGCGATTCAAAAATTGTTCAAAACTTCAAAAAAAAAGTGCAAAAATCTTCTTGTTCTTAATTTACCTAATGAAGAAGATGATTTAATTCTTGAGATAGATGCGAGCAATGAGCACTGCAGTGCAGTACTCAAAATCAAAGAAAGAGAAAAACTCTGCAAATATCGCAGTCAGAATTTTAAAAAAGTAGAATGCAACTATCCTACAATGAAAAAAGAAATCCTTGCAATTAGAAGGGGAATTGAAATGTTCTTAATCTTTTTAGCCCCAAAATCTTGTCTTATTCGAACCAATTGCAGAGAAATACTTGGTTTTGTGAAAAAGAATTTATCAAATTTGCAAGTGCAAGGCGACTCCTATGTTGGCAATTATAGCCTAACTAGTTTTCCTTCTCTATTGAACATACGTAGGGATCGAAGAATTCTCTGTCAGATAGTTTAACTCAAGAACTCGCCAATGATGATCATCAGAGTGAAACTCCTGCCAGAAAAAGAGGAAATCCAATATGAGATGCCGATACTACTAGAATGGGTCACTCATTCTAGTAAAGTCCTTATAGATAGATAATTTGGAATTCCGCATAAAAAGTAGATCTCGCTTTGCTCTTCTATCTTCTGCCTACCTAATAACCCAAAGATTTTTCCCTTCTACTGTTACAAGTCAAGTAGCTACGGTGTTCTTATGATATTAAAGAAAAACAAGTTTGTATGTTCAAAAAAATGGTTCAATAAGTGGCATGCAGCCTGCATTGACTATTATCATAATTATTCCTATCATATTTGGGAATCATGGAGTACTGCAACCTACTTTTTCGATAAGTCTGAAGTTGGTGGTGTTATTTTCCTAGCAAACTCAATCTCTCCAAATGGCCCCATCAATAAAGCTTGGGAGTATAGGATGGTAGTTTACTTTATAGAATTTCTACATCTGAAGTACCCATTTTTCTCAAAATTAAGCAAGTTCCAACAATACATGTTCAGAAGGATCCATTAGATTCTAACATCTCCTGATGGTCAAACAAAAATTCCAAGTAATAGATGCCTATATGTAGAGGTACATTGTGCAGTAATTGAATATGAAAATGAAAAAGCCAAACTATCTCATTATCTTATTCGGATAGTTGATTTCGACGACCCCAATGATCAACGACAAGAATGGAATCTAAAAAGATGAGAATGAGTTACTGATCCTACTTTGGCAAGAGCCATCAATTTTTACTATATTTATCATCAACATTGAGGATTAATCGAACGAGGGAAGACACTAATGCATTGTGGAAACACTACTTTCGCTTATCATAGTGAGTTTAACGAATATATTAAGGTAGAAGATGCGACTTTAGAAGATGTCTTTCATTTTCTCTTTTATGTTGGAGCCGAAAAATTCATATCAGAAAAGGAAAGAAATATGTTCTTGAATTATTTGAGAAATGGGATCCAAAACATCTTCAATATGATGAAGATTTTGATGATTATCCTTATAATGATGATCTGGAAGATATTATTGAAGATGAAGGCATGCAAAATCTCAATAATGATGCCTAGTTTTGTCATCATTAAAAGGTTCTGAAAAGTAGTTGCTCCATTATTGTACTATTTTGGCAAGTGTCAGGTCTGTAAAATAATGCAATCTATTATAGTCATATGAATGTACCGTAGCCATGTGTAAAAGCAGTATGTACTGTAGCCATTAGGACATCCTATGTACCCCTATCTCCTCCATAAAAGGACATGCTGATGCTGAGAAGGGACACGATCATTTGAGTATTTTTGAGCAAAAGAGAAGTCGGGATTCTCCATTTCTGTATAAGCAACCATCTCTAATGATCTTAGCTTAATCCCTCTTTAAGCTTTCCATTGTAATATTTCCACTTTCAAGCTTCCAATAAAAGAAGTTTCCCAATAGGAAACATTATTAAATTGAACCTTATGTCTTAAATAATATAATTTCTTAATTAGAGTCTCACTATCCTTTAAAAATATATAAAACTTGATTAGTGACTACTATAAGAGGTAGGAAATGAAACAGATTTGTGTTATACCTGATCCAAGGAAGGTGGCGTTGAGATTAGCAATCTCTGTAAACTAGAAGTTAGAGAAATGCCGAAGTTCAACGCCAATTAATTTTATGTAATGGTTGAACCTCTCTAATTAATTTTTAATTATTTTGCTAAGCATAGTGGGCCGTTACTCATATAAAATATAATATTTATGATATAAGTAGTAGATTGTGATAATTAGTACCAGAAAAGTCATTATAAGAAGTTCGAACAAAAATATAAGCTTAGTTTTATTTAAAAAACCCCTCAAAAGTTGAGTGTTTGCACCTTGAACCTCATTTGGGCCAAAAATAGAAAATTCAGAAAGTTTAGGGACTAAATCGCAAAGAAAACTTCAAAAAGTAACTGTGTCATAAAATATCGACCCCCACAAATAATTTACCCAAAATAGTAGGTACTTGGAATTACATTCTAAAAAAGTTGTCCTTTAAAAACTCTTTCCACAAAATCTAGGGTATCCCAAAGATGCAAATTACCACCAAAACAAAAACAATTTTTGGTGCTTACGCATTATTGATGCCTGAAATCTTGATTACTATTTGGCTTCATGGATACAAATTCGTTTCACAGGAATGTGTTTATATATCCATTTGCTTTATTCACCTAAAAAAATGTTTAGACTAAATAAAACTGTGCTTGGACTGCGTGATATCACACAACTGGCTAGATTTTGTTTATTTTCTTTGGTGTTATTGACCGAATGTGATGGTCACATACACCTACATTAAGTGAGTTGTTACAAGTTAATTAATGATGTATTAATCTTGTATTAACTATCTGATCATTTTGCAAGGCTTAGTGTCATTATTAATAAGAAATCATAAGAATGATGCTGCACTTGAACACAAAATCTCCACAACTATATTCTCTCTGCTACTCTCACATTAGTCCTACCATCTACTGGATTGGGTTTGGGTGTGATTTTTTATGGTAACTCTACTAGCCACCATTAATCCTGGTTCAACAATTTGTAAGCAATCACCGAGCAATACAATTCTATGCTTCCACGCTAAGATATGTCCTAATCTTCCTACAGGTGTCTTATGCTCAACTTACCTTCCCAATTGTGCTGGATGTCCTGCCTTCTTTTAGTCTTCCTACTTAGCTTTTTACGTTGCTTATGTCAAGTTTATTTTTTGAAAGAATCATCTTTGGGCTGCTACGCTCTAGGTTTGTTTGTTTCCAGCATTTTTGAGGAGCAATTAGCAAGTTAGAGCATATTAAAGCAGATTAGAACAATTTGGACCAAGTTTGATAAGCGATTAGTGGTAGGAGTTCATCGATTAGTGGTAGGAGTAGGTTTGAGCAAGTTGGAAGCAGGTTGAAGCTAGTTGGAAGCAGGTTGGAGCATTTTCAAGCAATTTATAGTGATTATTTGAATGTTACGATTATTGATGATTATTATGTGTAATATTTTACTTGTTTGTAACATTAGTTCATAATAGATTTACAAAAATAATGCGAAAGAAGAGTTGACTGTCATTATAATATATTAGTAAGCGTTATGACCTACGCAATCATGACCCCCATCTCTGGCCTCATCACTATCCCCGACACCTTTTTTTTGATTAAGGATCATTGATGGCCATGTTCGCAATTTCCAGGTTCAAGGAGTGCTGCCCACAATCCATTTATGGGTAAAAATACAAGTGTGATATCTGAGAATGTATTATGATGTATCAGATTATATATATATATATATATATATATATATATATATATATATATATATATATATATATATATATAATATATATATATACATATATATATATATATATATATATCAAATAGTAAAGTTAGATTATAAAATATTAGTGGTTTATTATATTTTAAAATTATAACATTAAAAATTATATATGACTTTATTATAAAGCAATGTTACGATTCGATAAAGTTCGAGCATAGCTCAGTTAAATCCAGTTTGGTCAAAGCTCCGCTCATGTTTGTGCTCGTTGTTACCTGTCGAGCGAAGCCAACTGAGGTCTTCACTAGCTCGAATAGGCTCCTACCTTCTAGTTTTTGTTCAAGCATTTTGGAGCTAATTAGAGCAAATTAGAGCGAGTTGCCATAGGTTGGAGCAAATTTGACTAGCAGTTAGCATGTTTGAGCTTATTGGAGCCGTTTTGAGCAAGTTAGAGCAGATAATAGGCGCAAAATGTAGAAAATAAATAGGCCCTCTATTGTTGTGTGTTTGGATCGACACTTGTACGTGCTTGGAGCGTATCCATGAATGCTTGTTGTACGCATTCTTAGGTATTGGGCATTATCGATCATGATTGGAAAATTTATTATTTTTCTAGTTTACAATTTACAACATTTGTTTTGCTCTTGGTCTTTGCTTGGTTGTTGCTCTCTCTTGTGCTTTTCAGGGGTACGGTCTATTGTGCCTAAATGTAGGCTTTTATGAAAACTATGTATGTATGGGAATCTCTTCTTTAGCATAATGGACAAGGAAAGTGGAAAAGTTGTCCTTGTCTATCATGATATTAGTTCTGAGACAGGTTGCTCTTTTGGGTTATTCTATTTTTGTACCTTTTACGCTCATCTTTGTGATGAAACTAGCTCCCCCTAGAGAGTGGTGTAATTTTATTTTGTTAGCTTTCCACGTTTTGCTGGATCAATATAGTTGTTTGAACCAGAGTGTATTTTGGTTCAAAGGTTCTGTCCCCTGGTTGTACTCATTTCTAGAATGTATGTATATGGTGAAAGAAATCAGGCTCTTTGTTAATGTTGGTGTAACATGAAGATTATACCATGGAAAGTTTAAGGTGCTATGAAGCCCATTTTGAAAGGGGAGACTAACCTCCTTAATCAAATCACAAATTGGACATGCTTATTTTGCTTGGAACAATAGGGAAGGAGAATAATACAAAACAGATAATTAGTAAGTTTTGTTTTGATTTCTTTGATTATAGTTAATCATTCTAGTGATATTTGAGTTTTACGGAATCACTTTCATTTTATTATCAGAATGATCATGAAATAAGATAGGCTATCCATAAGCTCATTTACAATAACTCCATTGAGAAATTATTTATTGTTTCAGCAATTTATGCACTGGCATAGAAGAAGTCAAACAAGCCTTTGGAACCATCTTTATAAATTAGGGATGATTATAGGCCTTCATTAGTTTTTAATTGATGATTTTAATGAAATGGAGTCCGTGAAAGATAAAGTTGGGGAATCCCAACTCACTCAAACCAAAGTCCTTAGGTTGTCTTCTTTTTTGTTGTTGTCAAGTAAAATGGGCTCTGTTGACTTTAATATTAAACATTTCACATGGGAAAAACATATTCATGGCCATTTAATTTATGAATGTTCAAATAGAGCAATTCCTCAACACAAGTGGCTTCATCTTTATCCAAAGGCACTAGTTGCTTATGGGCTCTTCACTCATTTTGACCACTGCTATATTCTTTTGAATATTGTTGACCCACTAAATAATATCAAACATCCAACTTTTCGATACTAGAATAACTGGCATCACTGGTTTGATGCTAGGCATGCTATTACGACTAACTGGAGGCAATTCTTCCCAGAAGTGCCTATGCATAGTCTTGTTCAAATGTTTAAGCTCATCAAGAAAGATTTAAAAGTGTGGAGTAGTAAGTTATTTGGAAACTTCAAATCTAAAAAAGATCTCAATAAAAGAAAGTTACAGTATGTTCAGGATCAGCTTCTTAAACATTCTGAAGGACCAAGACTGAACTGATGGTATCTTAGATTAATCAAATCAAAAGAAAAAAAGCTAGCTTTCAATCAATGTTATTGGGGAAAATACGCCAAAAAGAGATGGTTTTCACACAATGGTCAAAATTCTAAATTCTTCACCAAGTAGCTACTACTAGAAAGAAAATTATGCAGTGTAAAGATGAGCCATGAGTTTGAATCCATGACTCTGAGTTTGTACAACAAAGATTTATCCAAGGTTATATGAATTGCTTTACATTGAAGACGTTCTCCATCAACCAAGAGCTTCGTTTAAACAAAGTCCTGCTAGATTTATCCAAAATTTCTTCTTGTCTGGAAAACTTTTCAAAGAATTAACCATGCAATTATTGCTCTATCCCAAAACTCAGTAACCCTAAACATATTTGCCAGTATACGCCTATTAATTCACGCAATACTATTTGTAAGATTATTTCGAAAATACTTATAAACTATAAGTATTTTGTTTTTGTAAAATTATTAACCCTCTATACAGTGAGTTTGTACCTCAACAAACTATTCATGACAGTGTTTTACTTGCTCATGAAGTGATGAATAAGTTTTAAAACATGAAAGGTAATAAATCATATATGGAAAAACTTACAATAGTATTGAATAATTCTTTCTTTGACAACGTCTTTGTGAGCTAGGATTTCATGAGCAATGGATAACATGGATAAAAGAATGTGACCATGACCTCATATCCTTTAAGTATTAACAACCAACCTTATGGTTTTTTCAAGACTTCTAGAGCAATTTCGACTCTGGGGTACCCTGGATTATGCGGAAATAATTTTTAGGCGATAACTTTTTTAGAATGCATTCCTAAGTACCTACTACTTTGGGTAAACTATTAGCAGGGGTCGATATCTTGTGAAATAGTCACTTTCTGAAGTTTTTCTTCGCAACTTAGTTCTTGAACTTTCTAAATTTGCTATTTTTGCCAAAATGAGGTTTAAAGTACAAATACCCAAAGTTTTGGGACTTTTTGATAAAACTAAGCTTATATGTTTGTTTAAACTTCTTATAATGACTTTTCTGGTACTAGTTATCATAATCTACTACTTACACCATAAATATTATATTTTCTATGATTAACAGCTCACCATGCTTAGCAAAATAATTAAAGCTTACTTAGAGAGTTTTAACTATTCCCTGAATTTAGCCAGCGCTAGACTCCGGCGTCCCTCTACCTTCCAGTTTATAGAGATTGCTAATCTTAACCCCACCTTCCTCAGATCAGGCACAATACAGATCCGTTTCATTTCATACCTCGGACCGTAGTTACTAATCAAGTTTTATATATTTTTAAAGGATAGTGACACTTTAGTTAAGAAATTATAATATTAAGACATAAGGTTCAATTGAATAACATTCCCTACTGAGAAACTTCTTTCATTGAAAGCTTGAAAGTGGAAATATTACAATAGAAAGCTTGAAGAGGGACTTAAATTAAGATTATTAGAGATGGTTGCTCATAGAGAAATGGAGAATCCTGACTTTTCTTTTGCTCAAAAATGCTTAAATGATCAAACCATTCTCAGCACTTGGCCTCTCCTTTTATAGAGGCGATGAGGGTATAGAGGATGCCTATTAGCTATAGCACACACTGATTTTTTCCATATGGCTACAGCACATTCACATGGGTATAGTAGACAGCCTTATTTTATAGACTTGACACTTGTCAAAATAGTACAATAATGGAGTAGCTACTTTTTAGAGCTTTTAATAATGACCAGACTAGCCATCATTATTGAGATTTTGCATCCCTTCATCTCTAATTATATCTTCCAGACGATCATTATCTTGATAATCATCAAAATCTTTATCTAATTGAAGATGCTTTGGATCCCATTTCTCAAATAATTCAAGAAGATATTTCTTAACTTTTTTTGATAAGAATTTTCCAGCTCCAACATCAAAGAGATAATCAAAGATATCTTCTGAAGCCGCTCCTTCCGCCTTCATGTATTCTTTAAACTCATTGTCATAGGAGAAAGTAGTATTTCCACAATGCATTAATATTTTTCCTTGTTCAATTAATGCCTAACTTTGATGATAAATGTTATAAAAATCGATGGCTCCTGCTGAAGCAGGATTAGTAACTAATTCTCGTTGATCTAGAGACCATTCTTGTCGTTGATCATAAGGATCATCATACTCAACAATCAGAGAAAGAAAATGGGCTGGTTTGGCCTTTTTATTTTCATACTCGATTAGTGCAGAATGTACCTCCATATATAGGCATCAATTATTTGGAATTTTTGTTGGACTATCAGAAGATGTTAGAATCCAATGAATCCTTCTGAACATGTATTGTTAGAACTTGGTTAATTTTGACAAAAATAGGTGCTTCGGATCTAGAATTTCCATAAAGTAAAGTACCATCCCGTCTTCCCAAGCTTTAATGACAGAGTCATTTGGAGAGATTGAATTTTGTGGGAAACTAATACCACTAACTCCAAACTTGTCGAGAAAGTAGGTCGTTATACTCCAAAACTCCCAAATATCATAGGAATAATGATGATAATAATTAATGCGGGTTGCATGCCACTCATTGAACTATTTTTTTTGAACATGAGAACTTATTTTTTCTTGAATGTCATAAGGACATATAAGGTAATTAGCTTGTAATTTTAGAATCGAAAATCTTTGGGCTATTAGGTAGGCTGAAGATAGCAGACCAAAACATGATCTACTTTTTGTATGGAATTTCAAATTATCAATATGGACTTTACTAGAAAGAGAAACTTATTCTAGTAGTAATGACATTTCATTATGGATTTCCCCTTTTTCTGGTAGGAGTTCCATTTTGATGATCACCATTGGTGAGTTCTCGAGCTAAACTGTTTGCTGGAGAGTTCTTCGATCTCTGTATATGTTCAATAGAGAAGGAAAACTGGTTAAGCCATAATTGCCTTTACAAAACAAAGTATTCCTTTACAATCAGTTTGAATAACAAAAGGTTTTGGGGCCAAAAAGATTAAGGACTTTTCAGTCCCTCTGATGATTATAAGGATTTCTTTTTCTATCGTGAGATAGTTGCATTCTGCCTTATTAAAATTTCCACTACAATATTTGCAAAGTTTTTCGCCTTCTTCGATTTTGAGTGCTATGCTCCCGTGTTCATTGCTGGCATCTATTTTAAGAATTAGAACATCTTTTTCATTAGGCAAATTAAGAACAGGAAGATTTTTATACATCTTTTTGAAGTTTTGAACAATCTTTGTATCATTAATGGTCCATGTCCAACTTACTTCTTTCTTGAGTTTCTACTGTAATGGTTTTCTTGGTTTAGCTAAATCTTTAATGAAATCTAAAGCATAAGTAAGGCATCTAAGAATCCATTCTAGCTGCTTCCTATCTGCAATCTTTTCAGGAAAATTCTCTATTTTTTTTCCAGAATATGCGTTTGTAGGATGATTTGTCCAGCTTTTATCTCTAAGTATAAGAACTCAATTTCTTGTTTAGCATAAATGCACTTGTTGTTACCAAGTATGATACCATGATCAATGCATCTTTGGGTGACAGCTATGACATCCTCTTTGTGCTGTTCTATGATTTTGGAAAAGACAAGGATATCATCAATGTAAACTAGACTACAGTGATTAAGATTTTTAAAGATATTATCCATTCTTCTTCGGAATATTTGAGGTGCATTTTTAGGACCAAATAGCATTACTATCTATTCATAATGTCCTTGTGGGGCACTAAATGTAGTTAAAGGAATACTTTTCTCATCCATTTTTATCTGCTAATAACTGCTTTTGCAATCCATTTTTGAGAACCAAGAGGCTCCTCGAATTCTGTTGAAAAGGACAGTTTTATTAGGAATATGATAACTATCAAAGATAGTAGTATCACTAAGCTTTTTGTAATTGATTACCATTCTTGCTTTTCTTTTATTTTCTTCAGCTTGATTTTTTACTATGAAAGTGGGGCTGGTATGAGGACTTTTGCTATTCCTGATTAATCCTTTATCTAAAAGTTCTTTGATTTGTTTATCAAAGTCCTAGATATCTTGGTGTGTATACACTATTTGTTTAACCCAAATAATAGTATTAGGATTTAATAAAGTAATTTTTGCAAATGTCTTATCTTTATCCCAAAATTTAGTATATTATCAAAGTAGAGTTCCCTACATAATTGTTCTTATTGTTCAGCAATCTGCTCTTTAATAGATAACTCAAGTAGTGAGATTATCAATACTATCTCACGTTGTGCATGCATTATCTTCTCACCATGCTGGTTGCATATAAACTCAATTTTCTGATGAGTATAAGCCTTGCTTAATTTTTTAATAGGAACTGAGTGACCAATTGTGAATATTATTAGGTTTATGGTCTATGTGCATGAAGAATATAATCTCTGAAAATTATTTCCAATAATCATTGTTGTATTAATTTGTTACCGCAAGTGTACGGCTTAGCTGTAGCTAGAAATCGACAAGTATGGGTCGTGTCTGCAGGGAACTTACTTGCAATCAAAAATTCAACCTATAACACTCAATTTAGGCAAAAGTTCACTTTAGTTGAATGATGCTAACTAGCAGTACTATTCTGCTGAAAATTGATGAATTGTCTAATTCAATAATGACAAAGGTTCTAGATGGGATTCACCATACTCTTACCATACTCTTACGCTATATGAATCACAAGCTAGATCACAGACACCTGCCCATGGAAATAATTGAAGTGGAAAGGATTACAATTTAAAGCGCATCCGAGTCTTCTCTCGAAGCTTAATAGACTGGCTAAATTAATTCTAGTTGTCTATTTTCATGGAATTAGGATTATCAAAATCACAAGATTTAGTAATCAAGTATTTCCAATTGAAACCCCGACTGTTTCCATGTCAGGAAAAATAATCACTCACAAAGTTGTACTAGATAAAGGATTCAACATTTGTTGATCTCCTAAACCCTAATTAAGGATAGTGAATTAAACTCTCTCAAGCAATCCAACAAAGACTTGGCACACGAGGTCAGATTTCAAATCGTAAACGTGAGCATGATTCATAAAAACTTAGAACATGATTCAATTTTGCATAATAGGGGCAACTCTCAATCCAAGACTAATACTTTAGCCTCTAATCATATTAATAATCACAAACAAGAACAAAAATCTAGAAAACATCACTAAGGATGCAAACTTTAATTGAGAACGCAAGAGAAGGAAGAAAGAAAACATACTTCAATTAATTGCCAAGATCGATCACACAAATTCGTACTCAATTAAATTCAAATCCAATGTTTAAAAGTTTACGAAAGTATTCAGGATCCAAAGACCTAACAGTCACCTCTATCGAATGCTCTAAAGGAGATACAACATATCCCCAAAAAAAGGCCACAAAAACAAATTAATCGCGTAGAAATAAAGTGGCACGATGGCACCATGCCACTTCTTTGGAAAACTGCTGCTGAGATTCTGGCGTAGCACGACCGGGCTTCATGGCATGGGTCCCATGCCAATCCTCTAGACCCATCCAACCTCTTCCTTGGCTAAAAATTCATCTTCTTGGCCCTCTTTTCAACCAGTATTATAAGTTTTCTTCTTTTCTTCCGGCAGAAACTTCTGAAAGCCATGAAATATCATATATGAACAAATTCAGGGTAAAGAAGACCGATTTGACCCTTTCACTTTGAAGTTTAATACAGAAATCATTAAGGGAAGGGATCAAAAGTGGGTTAAAAAGAGGGAAAATAGAGGTTTATCAATCATATCATGAGAGGATTGATCAGTAGCCCATAAAACTGATATAATACATTGAACTCCTCCTAATTCTATGGATAACCCTTTTATGGCTTCATTGTGACTATAATGCTATTATCAGCTATCCTTACTTGTGAAGGATTTTTAGCTATTTTTCATATAAACTCTAAAAATAATGATCTTTTCTCAAAGTATACAAAACAACCACTATCTATGTTGGCACACAACTTATATTTGTTATATCCCTCTAAGCATACATTTACTGGGATATAGATGCTATTAAGATTTGTGTTGGTGACTTCATAGCATATCTCTGCTATCATGTTTTTGACTAATTCATCCTCATAAATTAGTTCACTAATAGTTCTTGTTTTATACCCAATGACCTTGCTATCTAGACTCATGCCTCGATATACACTAGGTATTGCAGATTCAAAACTCATTCTACTCATTTCACTAATCATACTAATTGTATTATCTTCTATAAGTTCTTTAGTTGATGAAGATCCTTCTCTCCATTCGAATCTTGTGCTCATGCTTCTTAATAATTGGGATTCAATGGTTATTTTACCATTCTCATCAATTTTTATCACATTTTTCTTGTTGATTTTTGTAGGGCTAGCAAAGTTAGATATCCATGAATGATCAATTTTTATCTCTTGTGAATCAGATTTAATAAATCCTCCAAATCTTTTGCATAGGGATAGGACTTTCAAACTTTTCTGCCTCTATTATTGTGACCTTAGTCTTTGGATCTATAGTATTATTTAATTTGTAGATAATTATCATTATCCTTAATGCATATCCTCCTCTTTTCATATCCATCCCAACTAGTTTTATTTTAAGGCATAGGAAATTTTTAGCAAATTCATCTTCGAGACTCACACAATATTCACGTTGACAATTGAATCCTACCGATCCATTGCATAAGTTGGTTTTAATCCCTGTGATAATTTGATTATTAAATTTGGTATACCTAATATCACAGAGCAAGGCATAAAGATCAGCATCATTGCCATAATATTGCAATGGAGTATTTTGAACTTGGACACTTTCAACATAGATATACCTATACTTTCTATCTTTGTTATACTTAATAATGTTTCTGCAATTAATGAGATTAACTTCTCTTACATCATAATCATAATCTTTTATCTCTAAATCTCCATCCATCATCTTACATATATATTTACTCGTTAATTGAAAGATGGATCTTTAGTAGATCATATCTTTCTGAATCATGGAAAGGACCCAATGTCCTTTGACTTTCTCGTGATCATTGTCTATAACAAATTCTTCTCCTTGACGATTACCAAGACTAATCGAACTACTTTCTATCATATGGCTTGTTTCTTCATAATAACTTTCTTTATATTCATTGTCCAAGATAATTTCAACAATTCCTTTGTTGTTATTTAGGGCTAGGTATAGTGCCTTATATTCACTAAGCTCAGCATATTCTAGGTTGCCCAAGGTTTCAATTAGCTTGTTATTTTTTCTATTTTTGCTTTCATTAGCATGATGTCCTACTTCTCCACATGCCTACATTTCCTTTTGTTTTGCCCTGCAGGACAATAACCTACTTTTTCTAAAAAATCTATGTTTTTTAGGGCTTGTTTTTTTTAATATTTTCTTCTATGTTTCTCTCCCCTTTGCTTATTAAAGCTCTTTTTCTTATAAAATTTTCTTTTTCTTCTCCTTTCATGTTCTTTTTCCCATTAGTGAGGTGAATCCCAATAAGATACGAATTGTTTCTTAATTTTCTTTTGCTTTTGGAGATCCAAAAATTGATCATTAACCTATGTTCTTAAATAAGAGATTCTCGAACCAAAGATATCAATAACATTTGCTCCTTCAAGCCATGCAATGTATTTTTCATTAATTATGGAATCTATTGGATATGAAAATTTATCATAGAACATACCAAGATTAGTTTCATTATGCCCAATTTTGTAATAATATTAACTAAATTCAGCAATATAATTTTTCAAATGCCTCATGTCCTATAATTTTATGTTATTAATCTTTCTCTACTATTCTCTTGCCTTTTCTTCTGAATCAAGTTTAGCTTCGATTAAAATTTTCCTTGCATAAGTTTTTGAACATCGCAGCTGGTATTTCCATAATTCTTAATGTATTTTTACCATCTTCATTTAATAAATCACACTAGCTAGCTACCGTGCCAGAAAAACTATGTTCAATATAATTTAGAAAATTTATAGCAGTCCATATAGTGTTTAAGTTTAAGATACTATTCATTCCACTTTTCTAATGTTCAAATATTTCTTCTCTATTATGAGCTCCATCTATGTTAAGATGTATTCTGTTTGACTAATTGGAGTGAGGTCAACTTCTTCAAAGGTTGTCGTTTTCCTTGGCATGAACCCAAAGAAAAATTGGTTGTATGCCCTGCTAGAACGTACCTGGGTTTTATGAAATGAGTATTTCTTCTAGAAGATTCATCGAATTCCTCAGGCTGAAGAACAATATTGTTAACTAGATTGGTCTCTATCTTGCCTAAGTTGAGTTCTTCTCCAATTTCATTAATCTCATCTTCAACTGCCATTTTACCATATTTTTTATCCAATTTTCCTTTAATTTCTTATAAGGGCACATCATTAAGATCTTCTAACTTGATTAGGTTCATCTGCTGATATATTTTTTCTTCTAATTGGACATTATTAGTCTATTCATTGTCATCAAATAATACGTTATATTTATCACTGATTGCGCCCATGATTTTGTTTAATTCTTCTGAATTTCGTTCTTTATCGAACATATTCTGCAGTTCTTCAAGAGTATGCTGCTTATACTCCATGCTCTGCTTCTTTTTTTGCTTTTTCAGGCGATTTTTCACTTACTTTTCTCCTGCTTCTTTCTAGATTTGTATATCATGCAAAGAAAAAGGATTTTTGTTTTTTGGGTTTTGAAAAGGATATTTATGCTGAAATGAAGTACTAATACTAGAAGTAACTTTTTTGCCACACCTCACTTCGTTAACTAGAGAAAGATAAATTACAGATTAATGCTTCTTAAGCTCCTTGACTTCGATCTTAATTTTAGGTAATTCTGCTTTTAATTCTAAAATTATATCAGTGATATAGTTTAATTGAGGTACTATTGAAGAAATGTCTTCTTGTGAGTGAACAATATGTGAATAATTTGGTCCAGAGTAAGCAGTGATGATTCAAGTATTAATCACAATTAATTAGCCTAATTAATCATTAATTAGCTTAATTATCTTAATTATTTTTGGTCACGTGATTCTTATACCAATTGACAGAGGGCCTTGAATAGTACTTATAAGAAAAACTACACATGCACAAATTTTAGCTTTTCGAAAGTAAGTTTTTAAAGATTTGAGCTAAAATGCAAATATGAGAAGTTTAAGGGCTAAAATGAAAACGAAAACAGTGAACAATCCTCTTAAAATAGTTTCCGTAGAATATTGACCCTTTTGAATATATTCTAGTAACATGGTTCCCTAGTTATAATTTTCATACAAAGCAAGGTATCTAGCAGTGATATTTTCCTTCCACAGATATCCACCACAGCCATTAACCCCTTCCCCATTTATTATTTGTATGGAAGTCTTAGCTCATAAACTCCAACAACTAGCTACTCTACCAAAAAGTGGAATCGGTATTAAGATTTCTAAATCATCCTCCAAGTTGCCTTGTCTATTATTTGCCAATGATAGCTTGATTTTTTCTACAAGGGTTTAGGGAACTAAGCAATCCCAACTTAGGAGGGGATGGAAACCAATAATCCCAACATAGGAAGTTCATGTCAGAAAGCTGAACTTTAAGGCAGAATATTTATAATGTATCACCACCAAGTCCAACTTGTCGGAGAGCTGACACGGCAGCATAGGAGGCCCATGTGGAATATTGGAGTGAATAGGAAAAAAAAAAGAGAAAGCCTTGTTTGGCCTCGCTTTAAACATGTCAGCTCAGTTGACCTTTTTTAATTAGCCACATCATATATTTCCTTTCCCTTCTATTTCTCTCTCCTCCATTAAACACCACCCTAAGCACAGTTGTTTTAATTTAATAAAAAATTAAATTCAATATTATCTCAGTCTCTGTATGGGAATTGAGTAAGAATGGGAAAGGGTCTGGTGAAAATTGAAATCCTAAGTTCCTTGAAGTTTCTCAACTGAAATTAAAAGAAACTTGAAGGCTTTGATCATCATTGATCATTTGTAGATTGTGCAATGGAAAGGAAGTCAATGAAAGTGGAGGAAATAGGCAAAAGTGCAGCAAAGTTCAACTTTATGGAGTCAAAATTCGGTAAAAAGGTTAGCTTTTTGCTTAAGTATGTGTAATTATAGTATTGTTGAACAATTATTTCATAATGTGTGACTTATTAGTTAAAATGTGGGGCAATTCTTGGGGGTTTTTTTTGGTTAGTTAATGGGTTTTAGGGGTTCCCAATTGATTACTTATTTATTTGTTGGGTGGGAGGTTGTGTATGATTTGTGGATAAAGTTGCAATAAAAAGCTTAAAAATTTGTTCTTGACAGTTTGCATATAGAAATTGTTGAACATGTCAAGCGATGACATAACATTTGTAATTCACCATGGAGGGATATTTATGGATAATAATGAGTTAGAATAGGCAGTGAGAACACATAGCTATATCCTGTGGACATATATAATGGCAAATTGGAGATCTCAGCAATGAGAGGGAAAGAGAGATAGAGAGAGAAAATATGTTTTAGAGACAGAATGAAAATTTTTCATTATGTTGCATGTAAAGATCTGAATGAGTACAAATTGTATATATACAAGTGTCTGTAATAATTACTTCTCTCTATTAATAAATTAGATTTAACAAACTAATTACAAGGTACAACAAACTATTACTTAGTTGTAACAACTAGCCTTAGGGTCTGACATTTTCTATCTAGGCACTTAGGTACTGACATGGTTCAATACACTCCTTCAAGCTGGGATGGGACTGAGTAGGGACCATTCTAAGCTTGTTAAGTAAAAATTGATGTTGAGAAGAAAGGAGTATCTTGGTATAAACATTTGCGAACTGTTGATGGTAGGTAGATTACTCAGCCCTAAAAGGCCTTTAAGAACATTGTTTCGAGTGAAATGGCAACCTATCTCTATATGCTTCGTTCATTTGGGAAAAATAGGATTTTTTCCAATATAGATGGCTGACTAATTGTCACAATAGAGAATGATAGGTTTAAAAGAGTAACTCTAAGTTCGTCAAGAATCCTGACTAGCCATGTTACTTTTGAAGCTTCTTGAGACATAGCCCTACATTTTACCTCTAAGGAAGAGTTAGAAACTATGCTTAGCTTCTTTCTTTTCCAACATATAGAACAGGATCCCAAGAGCAAAACATACCTAGTAACATATCTCTGAGATAAAGGACATGCTGCCCAATTTGAATCTAAGAAGGCTTTAAGGCTGAGCTGATTGGAAGCCAGAATGACAATCCCCTGACAAATAGTCCTTTTAATGTATCTAAGGGTGTGCTGCAAAGCTTGAAAATGTGAAGTTCTAGGATTTTGAATGAAAATTTGAAGTTCTAGGATTTTGCATAAACTTCCTGAGAGTTTAAACAGTAAAACTCAACTTAGGTCTTGTGCTAGACCAAAATTCAACTTGCCCAGTAATGCTCTGTAATGAGTGGGATTAGCAAGAGGTGTTCCATCATTTGGAGTAAGTTTGGAGTTCAGCGGTAAGGGGTGACTATAGGTTTAAAATCTAAGATATTAGCTTCTTGCAACAATTTAGAAGTGAACTTCTTCTGATGTAGAACTATAGCCTCTGGCAAACGAGACACTTCCAAACCAACGAAGTAGTGCAGTTAACCAAGATCTTTAATCCCAAACTTAATGTGAAGTTGTTGTTTCATATAAGACATCTCTACTTGATTTAATCCAGTAATCAAGATATCATCTATACAAACTGCAATTATAGTAATATCTATGCTAGGCTGGTTAAGAAAAAGAAAATAATCATTCTTTGACTGTTGGTATCCTAAGCTGACTAGAATGGAGTTGAGTTTGGTAAACCATTATCAGCTAGCCTGTTCAAGACCGTACAAGGATTTTTTAAATTTGCATACCTTGTTAGCTAGATTGGGAATACCTTTAGGAGTCTCTATGTACACTTCTTCAATTAAATCTCCTTATAAAAATGCACTATTTACATCTAACTAAAAGAAGTCCTAGCCCTTTGGGGCTACTAAAGCAATAACACTTCTGATGGTGGCCATTTTCACTACTGGAAAAAAAAAACCCTCTTGATAATTCGATATTGCTTGATAATTCGATATTGCTATATGAAGCCCCCTATCATCCATCTAGCCTTGAGTCTTTCAAGACTACCATTTGAATGCAACTTAGCCTTGTACACCTATTTGCTAGTAATTACTGTTTTTCCAAGTGGTAAATCCACATATTCCCAAGTATTGTTAGCCATAAGAGCTTCAATTTTCTTGTTCATGGCTACAATCCACCATGGTTCTTTGGATGCTTCTTTATAGTTTTTAGGTTCTTTATATTGAGAGATGACTTAAACTAAAGCATGATGCTCCTTGGGCAGAAAGTGTGAAGGAACAACATAAAACTGTGCAGCGTTGCAATAATAGTCTTATAAATATGCAGTGGATGGTGAGATCTAGTTAATCTCCTCAATGGTAAAGGTGATTGATGAGTGGAAATAATGGCAGGTGAAACGTTTGTAGAAGGGGGAATGTTTGCAGCAGGTGATAGAAAAGGTTCATCAGTAGATGTAAATTGAGCTGGGTAACTTTTAGGTATAAAATCAGTGACAGACAAAGGAAGAGAAATATCTAATGAACGATGACACCATGACAAGGAAAAATGGACATATGAAACACTACATATCTCGATGTAAAAACATTTTTTGTGTATAGATCAAGTAACTTGTAGGCCTTTTGCCCACAGGGATACCCCAAGAATACACAAGCTTGAGCCCTTCGTTGAAGTTTAGTTCTGTCCCTTTTTAGAGTTGATGTATAACAAAGGCAGCTAAATGCCTTGAGACGATCATAATGAGGTTTAGTACTATAAAGGATCTCAAAAGGTGTTTCGTATTGCAAAGAAGACCTAGGTGTCCTATTGATCAAGTAAGTTGCTGTGAGAAGAACCTTCCCCAATATTTTTGCGGTAAGTTTTCTTGGAACATGAGAGTTTTAGTGACTTGAAGCAAATATTGGTGTTTCCTCTCTACCACAGCATATTGTTGTGATGTGTCCACATATGAAGATTGGATCAGAATACCTTTATCCCTATAGAATTGTTGAATGGGGCCATTATGAAATTCCATGCCATTATCACTTCTCGTCACTTTCAATTTGGCATCAAATTGCTTTTCAACCAAAAAAACAAAATTAAAAGCTTGTAACAATGGAGTCGCATTGCTTTTATGAGACAACAAGTGAACCCATGTGCATCGAGAGAAATCATCCACTATAGTAAAGAAGAATTTGCAACCATTGTAGGTGCTACTTGGGTACGAGCCCAGAAGTCAACATGGAGTAACTCAAACAAATAAGAAGTCCTTTCGGAACTCAAAGGAAAAGATAACCTATGCATCTTGGCCATAGGACAAATCTAACATACAGAATGCTTTGTCAGCTTATGACAATAAGGTAAGTCTAAGTACTACATTAGCTCAAAGGATGGATGCCCTAAACGAAAATGCTATATTTCTGAAGTGGAGAAACAAGCAACAAATTTAGAAGTAAATTGGTTCATCTCTCTAGAAAATTGCACAGGATCATCAGTCACTATTTTATTATCCAACTTGTGTCGAGACAGTAAAGCCCTCTATCTTCTTTACCAAGGACCACTACTCTCTACAAAGTATGGTCCTGAAGCAAGCATGTATCATGTGAGAAGATTATTCTAGAACCAAATTGCTTTGTGACCTTACTAATAGACAACAAGTTGGACTGGAAATCAGGAATATATAAGACATCCTTTAGAACTAAGGTTGGTCCAATGTGTAATCGCACCAATGTATTTAACATGCGTTGGTCGACCATTTGGCATGGTGATGAAGCAATGCCTCTTGCACAAGCTTAATGTTAATAAGTAAAGACATATTTAGAGTAATACGATCACTAGCTTCACTATCAACAACCATACATTCTTGCCAATTGAATAAAGTAAATAAAATTTATTACCTACCATGAAACTAGCATGTGCAACTTCAAATTGGGCAAGGTTTTCATTGACTTGCTTGTTAAGAAGGGCTATCAATTGATTATACTGCTTTATAATGAGTCCAAGGATAAGAGCTGGTGCAGAATTATAAGTTGTTATTGTCGAAATAGCTTGAGGTTTCTCCATAGGACCTGCTTCAATAGTATCAGCCTGAATAATGGCATCAACTCTTCTTCCTTTGTTGCAAAATTTATGGCTTGGGGGATAGCCATGAATCTTATAACACCTCTGAATGGTGTGTCCTTGCATTTTGCAGTGATCATAGAATAATTGCATCCTCTTTCAATTAGATCTTGTTGTTCCTAATTCGATATCACAAATTTGTAGAATATTTGAACGAGGAGCCAAATCGATCGAATAAAAGAAAGAAAATATCAAAAAATGTTGTAATTTCAAGCTAGACCAATCAATGAACAAAATGATTGATTGAATTAGAAAGAGAAATAGAGGAATATGATTCAGAACCTCAGTCTCACAAGCTCTGATACCATGATAAATTGGGGATCTCACAAGTAAGAGAGAAAGAGAGATAGAGAGAGAAAATGTGTTTTAGAGAGAGAAGGAGAATTTTTTTATTATGTTGCATGTAATGATTTGAATGAGTAAATATTGCATATACATAAGTATATGTAACTAATTGCTTCTCTCTATTAGTAAATTTAGGTGTAATAAGTCAATTACGGGGTATAACAAACTATTACTTAGTTGTCACAATGAGCCTTAGGGTCTGATATTTTCTATATGGGCACTTGGGTGCTGACATGGTTCAAATATAATGTATGTAATTGGAAGATATTAGGTCTTACTAAGGACATTGGTTTTGTTAATATTGAAGACTTTTACCATCTAATACCAGGATAAATTTGAAAGAGGGTTTGAGAAATTGTCACAATGATATTGAATCATTAGATATGGCTTCTATTGCTACTATTGAGAAGAGGTTGGTTGTATACCTAGTTCATAAGGTGGATCATGCACTTGTAATTCTTGAACATCCATCCCTACCTAGCTAAGCAT